>JAMKQA010006948.1:0-19525 GCA_024699735.1 Posidonia australis
AGCGGACCGGCCCGGCCCGGCCCGATTTCCATGTCTAAGCATAGCCAGTGGCCTCTTAAGCCAGGCGAGGTCCCATGGGCCTCTCCTCCCTCTTCCTCCTCCTCTTCCTTGAACTTTAGGGGTGGCAACGGGTCGGGTCTGGGTCGGGTCTACCTATGCCTAGACCCAGACCCATCTTATTAAAGATAACGGGTCTGGGTCTGGGTCTGGGTCCGGGTCCTAGGTCTAATGGGTCCTCCAACTTATTTTCATTTTTTTGAAGAAAATAAATTTTTAATTAAACTTAAAACATTGTAAATAAATGTACTAAACAATTCTCTATCAATACACATATATCATGAATAAAATACAACCATAAATAAATATATAACATGAACAATATCATGAACCATTAATAATTGAACAACACATAAATAAATATATCTAACACATAAATAAATTAACTTTGTCAAAGTCCATACAACAATTCACCATCAATGTGCATACACCATATAAATTTTAGACTTTAAAGAGAATGAGATTTAAGAGTAGAGTAATATATATTATATATATAGTGTATATATTATACATTACTTTTTATATTTAACTATAATATATTATAAATAAATCGGGTCCACGGGTCCACGTATTTTTAGACCCAGACCCGACCCAGTAAATGAGCGGGTCTAGCCGGTCTGGGTCTACGGGTTCATGTGTCTCATTTTTAGGACCCAAACCCATACTTAATGGGTCCAGACCCGACCCATTGCCAGCCCTACTGAGCTTCCATTGCTCAAGAGGAGTCCAATTGACCTCCAATGGCCGGAAACCTCTCGTCGCCGCTCTGCACCATCGATCGCTGTTACGAAGCCCACTGGAACCCTCCAGACGCCCGTACTGCTCACAACCGCCTCCAGAAGACCCGCCTGGCTACCACGCCTCCTCCTTGGTCATTGGAGTGGAGCCCTCGCCGCTGCAACTTCCGCCGCCGACGCCAGAGATGGGTAGAACATGCCAAACGTCCCCAGTCCTCATTGACACCTCCAGTAGCCTCCTCGAGCCGCCTCGATGCTTCTCTGACCTCTACTCCTGCCTTGCTGTCGCCAAAGCGCCGCTGCCGCCTCGCCATCGTCTTCCCCAGCACCGACAAACCACCTTGTCAGAGCTAAAGGTGGGGGAGACGTCTTAAGTTGCCCTAGTCCAATCCACCACTCCAGAGAACTCTGCCGTCATCCTCCACAGCTTCTTGGACCACCGCCGCTGTACCACCGCTGGGCTGTCGTTGGAGGTCACGTCGGAGTGAGGACGCCGACAATCCTCCGATGAACTTCGAAGGGTAGTTTTTTAGCTTAGGCCCAACTAGTTTTAGGTTTTTAGTCTTAGGTCCTTAAATCATTTCTTTTAGATCCTGTTTTTTATGTTTAAGTCCTTGTAGTTTTAAATAACTTTTATTTATTTATTTCTTTATTTCTTTCTATAAGAATTACATATGACTCCCTGCATATTTTAATTTTTTATAATTATTACATTAATACATGTTTTCCCATATTTAAACCCTTGTAATCATATTTTCTTTACAATTAAGTTCCTAGGTTTTGCGTTGAGTCCTTAGAGCTTTCTAAAATGAATTTTTCTTATGAGATTTGCATTCTGAACCCTGAAGGATTTCATAATTACACTGATCATCATAAAAGTCTAATTTTTACCACATTTAACCCCTGACATTTTGCATGTAAGTCCCTGGATTCATATCATACAGTCATTGAGTATAAAAAATTTACATCCATGCCCTTAGTTTAATTTCAAATTCATTATTTAGGATTTTAATTATTTTCATACCCCTTTTTGACATTTTTCACTTCTTTTATTTATATTTTTGCACTTAAATATAGCTTTCACTCAAAAATTATGTTTGCATTGTAAATTGATATTTAATTTCACATTTTAGTTATATTTGCACATTAAACCTTGAATTCTCAAGAAATTATCAAGGTGCAATTTTCACAAATCTCCATGTCACATTTTCATTTAATCCATCATCTGCACACTAAGATAGAAGTCACTGAATATATTTTAATCAGGATTTTTTTTTTTCATGAATTTTGCATTTTAATCCCTGATCTTGCTCTTTAACTTGTTTACATCATTTTCTCGTATTTAAAACCTTGTCTCTTTTCAGTTTCCTTGTAAACAACATTTTTTCAACATTTCGCATACATTTTTGCATATATTTGACCTTACATCATGCACATGTACATGGTTATCACATTTGACCTCGTCAAATTACCAAATCACCCCCGTACCATCAATTTATGTAAATACATGTTAGCTTTTGCACTAAGTCATACATAATCTCTGTATAAATTATTCCTCAATATTTTCTACAAATTTAGGTCTATTTTCATGTATTCTACATAATTTTCGCTACATTTGCATATCATTCTATCCTTTTTTAGTAAGCCTGCATTCTATATGATTTTCCATGGATTTTTCCTCATTTCGTTTTCGAATTCCTTCACTTGACATTTGATTTGATTTCCTTTATTCTGCATTTTTGGGATTTTCTTTTGATTTTATTTGGATTTCATTGCCTAAAGGCATACACTAACTGACGTAAAAGCCCACATTAGCCCAATCGCTGATTATTTTCTCTCTTTTTTATTTTCATAACAATTTCCATGATTCTGACAATTTGAGTTGACCCCACTTTTAATCCTTTTGATATCAGTTTGATTTTTCAGACCATTTCCTCCAAAAATATCGTCATTTTATGTGATTTTCTTTGTACATCACTATTTGATCGTTTTACGTGAACTTCTTTGCAACTTTTCCATTCTGATTTCTATGATGTTTTCTACGATTTTAACAATTTGAGTCGATCGCATTTTTGATTTTCTTGATTTCGGTATGTTTTTCCGGGTCATTCTTTCAAAAAACATCGTCATTTTATATGATCTTCTTTACAGTTTCATATTTCATTATTCCGTCATTTCGTGGTTTTCTTCGCAATTTTTGCATGCATCTTGCACATCCATCTAGTCATGACCGGGCATTCATATTACCATGGTTAAAACACAATCTAGGCTTAACAAGCATTCATCCAACCTTTAGCAAACGAATCGGACTAGAAAGATCGAATTTCTAAGACGTAAGGGGATGCATAATACCTTCCCCGTGCGTAACAAGAATCCTTACCTACCATCTGATTTATAGACATTTGGCATCTTCATTTGCATAGCATGCATTCATCATTTTGTGGTTTGTCAGTGGTTTTCCTCGTCTTTACCTTAAAAGACTAGGTGGCAACTTTATTTTTTTTCATTTTATCCTATTTTACGTCTTTGTCATCCTGACATGGTTGTGACCTCCTCCCTCTGGTGCGACTCCGCGCTGGATTTCCAGACAGAGATGGTTACAATAGGTATAGATATAAATGGATATCCAATTACCTTATTACATGTAAACACATGTAACACTACATAATTAGTCTCAAACATACATTACATAAAGATAAAGGTGAATGTATTACGAGAATATTCAGAACATATAGTCAAAGATATGACAGATCTAGCTACAATCCAAAAAGAGAAGTCATAGTAAAAAACCATCAAAGACATATTTGAAAATGCAAGAAAGAAGATTAGTCAAGTTGTGGTAAAGAATACGTTCCTTAATGCTATCTCGGTAAACACTACAAAAAGATCTTCTTTACAACATACGGTTGATATAACAGCAAAAGAATGTACTAGAGTCAAAACACCAACAAATTATGAAATAATGAACAAATATCTAAAGTCAAAGAAGGAAGAGTTACAAAGCTGCATTAACAACTTAAAACAATAATAACCCTATCATGTGAGATGATTAAACAAATACAACTAAAAAAATAAATCATCAGCTTCATGATTTATTGTGATAATCGTATTGTTTTCTTATAGTCCATCGATACTTCTAATATTATTAGATATTACAAGTGCATCAACAAGCAAATAGATGAAATAATTAAACAAGTGGAAAAAGAAAATGTTGCTCAAATTATTACTAATAATGACAGTAATTATAAAAAGATTGGTAAAAGAATTATGTGTAAGTATTGAATCTAGTAGACACTATATGCAACTTATTGCATTCATTTAATGCTTAAAGATTTTAGAAAGAAGAAGTTAGTAAAGAAGATAGTAAGGGATGCAAGAACTATAACCAATTTTATTTACAATCACTCCTACATATTAACATTTATGAGATCACTCAAGTGTTGTAGTGGTGATTTGATTCATTCAGAAGCGACACAATTTGCCACCAACAACATTACTCTCCAAATTATACTTAGATAATAAAAATTGATTTAATTATATGTTTAATTCTTGAGTATAGTACAAGTACTACGAAAACGATAGTCTAATTGGTAGGAGAATCAATGCAATAGTTAATGACACATCATTTTAGAAGGATGCCAAAAACATAGTAAACATCATGAAGTCAGTTTCAAAAGTCCTTCACTTGGTAGATGGAGATAAGAAATCTACTATGAGTTTCTTACAATAAATTTGATGAAAGATGTTGTGAATGATGCAACACTTAGATTTTAAAAAACGTACTTGAAAATTATAAATGAAAAATGAAATAGAATGCTTCTTCATCCTTTGAATGAAATTGATAAGTATCTTAAGAAATACTTATATATATATATTCATACTTGTTATCATTATGCTAATATAATTACTGAATGACTCATTTTTAATGTGGCATATTATTTAAATCCTCGTTTTCACTACGCTCATACAACGAGAATCCTTCCAAACCATAGGCATCATTAAAAGTTGCAATTAGAAAGTTGGAGTCACATGTTGATACTTAAGTACATGTTTTAAATGAGATCAAATACTTCATAGACCAACTTTTCTCATTTGAAGATTGCTTAACAATTGCAATTGCTTCTCATCATACAATGACTCCAACTAATGATTGTAATATTATTTCTTTTACTTTAAAACCTTAAATAATAATATGACTAGATATCATATTTTAGGTAAATGATAGGTGCTTAATGAAACAAATGCTCTAAATATGAGAAAAAATGCAATAAGGATTCTCTCTCAAACAGCATCAACATTAAGAAAGAAATTGAAGCACATTAATCTCATTCATACAATGAGAATGGATAGATTAGGGACAACAATATTGAATGACTTGATCTTTGTACATTATAACATGAGATTGAGAATAAAATATATCAGAGATAGAGAAGATAAAGACCAATTAGATTCAATTGATTTTTTGTGTGTGTATGTAATGAAGAGGAAGATGATTATTCTATATTTGAGTAATTGCAAAAAAATCAAGAATCAATATTAAGTGAAGAAAGTAATCGACCAAGTTTTAGAATTACTGATTAAATGGACGTCAATGCAAAAAAATACATCGGTTCATCAAAATATTCTCATGGTGAAACTCAAGGCTTAAGAGGCGAGACATCATTATTTCACACAACTACCAAACGACAATAAAAGTGGTGGTGGTAGCGATGGAATTCCATTTACAATTGAAAAGCCATAAGAAAATAGTGAAAGATCAATTAACCTCATTCATAGAAGAGGATATATTCACATATGCTACATAAGACGAACATCATAGAGTCCCATAATCATCAAGAACTAAATCTTTATCATATCAGTATAGAAGAAGACATCGTGAAGACACAACAGGAGATTTTAACTCTTAGAGCAGTCGTACTACAAAAAGTTTATTATAGTCACTTAACTCTCTAAGGATTGGTGATCCTATAAACCCCTATAATTACAGTTCTTTTGGAGGTGATTCTTATGAACAATCAGAATATAACTCTAAAAGTGGATGAATGAGAACTTCATCTTCTAATGCTCCATGTCAACAAAATGAATGGAATATCAACTCTATCTTCAATTATGCACAACCACTAATAAAATACGAGCAATAACCTTATCAATGTCCTCCAAATCAATATTATACCACTCAACAGTCTCAAAGAATTCCTCAAACAGTATTTATTTCACAACATCTACCAATGAGATTCCTAATACAGCTGCCATTATCATAATATCACTACCATATTGCTAAATACCAAATATATTACAGTCATATGTCTTGGAATAGCTATGTGTCATGAAGAGTCTCAAATTCCACAGTAAATTCATTGTGACTATAACATTACTAAATAATAACAAGATTTTTATGAATTAAAACATTATTAATGGTATTAAGCATATATGAGTTAGATTTTATGAGTATTTTTATTTTTAAACATTTGTTAAGTATTTTTTTACACTTCAGCTTATTCGTATTAAATGTATGCAACATTTTTAATATGATATATGTCTAGAAATTAAATCTAAGTAATCCTAGATGTATATTATTGCATATTTTAGTTTATTTAAAAGTTTCAAATTAAAATTCAAAGTTTTCTTATCATTTCCGTGGATTTCTGTAAATTTACCACATTTCCACTACAATTTCTACTGAAATCCAACACGTTTCTTATTTTCATTAGACTAAAATCCGACACAAAATCGACATTTAAACCCTGATTACAAGTATACACAATAACATAGAAAAATATTCAGAACGACATGAAGAAGTACATACAATAGTATTGACAAGTATACACAATAGCATAGATAAGTATACCAAATAAACACTACGGTAATAATAAAAATAAGCAACTATGATCTCCAAAATCCACTCCCTAAATTCAATAATTACACTCTATAACTATTAGAGTAATTAATGGAAAATCCCAATATAATTTAAACTTCAAGATGATTGTATTAAGTATATGTGTATTTTTAATATGATATATTTTTAAAAAATAAATCTAAATAGTCTTAAATGTACATTATTGCTTACTATAGCTTATCCTAGAGTATTAATTGAAATTCAAAGTTTTTAGGCAATTTCCAAGGAGTTCCGTATTTTCATTTCAACATGTTTCCTATTTTTGAATGACCAAAGTCACATAAAATCAACATTTAAAACCTTGATGCACCCACAACCAACTAAAATAAAAGGAAGAAGTTAAAAAGACCCAACAAACTCAACAACAAAAGCCAAGTTAAATTTTGGAAGGTGTAGACACTCCGATTTTGAAGTCACTTGACAGGAGGCTCCTCCAGATATTGTTCTGATTGCGACCACCAAAACTCTGGCCCACTTAAGCAAACACAAGCCCATTCAGCCCTACATTAGTCCACTCTAACTTAATTAAAATTAAAACCAAACAAAACAAATTCAAAATTCAAAATTAATCAAGTAAAAGTCCAAATTCAAGACAAAATTAAATAAAATCCAATTAAAATGCAATTAATCAAACAAAAACCCCAATTAAAGTCAAAATCAAATATAATCCACTTAAAATCTAATTAATAAAACAAAAAACCCTAATTCAAATCAAAATCAAATTTAAAACACTTAAAATCCAATTAATAAAACAAAAACCATAATTCAAATCAAACTCAAATTTAAAACACTTAAAATCCAATTAATGAAGCAAAAACCCTAATTCAAGTCAAAATGAAATAAAATCTACTTAAATCCATTTAAAATTCAAGTAATTAAGTGAAAACTCTAATCTAAAATCCAAAAATCCTAAATAAACCAATAAACCCCAATTAAAACCCAAAAACCCTAAATAAACTAATAAACCCTAATTAAAACACAAAAACCCTAAATTAAAACCATAAAACCTAATTAAAATTCAAAACCCTAATTTAAAACCAATTAATTAAACCTTAAATCCCAAAATTTAAAATCAAATTTAAATCCTAAAACCCTAATTTAAAACTTAAAATCAAAAATCCATGAAAATCCCAAAACAAAAATAAAATTAAAAAAAGGCTAAAGTAATTAAAACCCAAATTTAAAACCAATTAATTAAACATTAACCACAAACTTAATTAAAATCATAAAACATAAATAAAAATCCCAAAATTAAAAATCAATTTTAATCACAAAACCTTAATTTAAAACTTAAAATCAAAAACCCAAAATCCATTTAAAAACCTAAAAAACAAAATCTTATAACAAATAAACAAAAGAAAATTAAAAAAAACTAAAACCCTAAGCCCGTTGCAGGCTTAAAAAGCCCAATTAACCCTTAAATAGAAAACCTTATAAACACCCAAAAATAATTCCAACGAGCCTTCACCGCCGACGACCCCGCTTTTTCCAGCGACTTCTCCGACGTCATCTCCGGTAGATCCCGCGATCTTCGACGCATGATTCCTGATCCACGTGATCTCCGGACCTTCTTCTTCCGTCGAGCCCTTAATCCTATGGTGCGGAGGCCATCCAAGAGGATGATCAACCGTGGAGGAGCGTTCTGTCAGAGCTTAAAAGCTCCTCACCGTCGACAGACGAACTCATCGACAAGCCTCCCCTCCAACAAGCAAAATCCTTCCTCCCTCGACACCCAAATCACAAGAGGATCTAGCCCCGTTTTCCAGGCCACCTTAGTCCTTTTTAGCAGCCTGGAGCCCCAGCCAGAGCGTTACCGGAGAAGTCATAATCTCGTCATCGAACTTCACCGGGGAGCTACATCTTCCGATCAGGTAATCCCCTGTCTCATTCTTTTGGTTTCTTCTTTTGCATTAGGCCTCCTAGTTCCCTTAGGTTTCCTGGGTAGCGCTTCGACGGGGAAGCCCCCCCTGTCCGTCGTTGCCTCTGCCATCGGTGGTGGGTTCCCCGCCACCGGAGAAGTCAGTGGCTTCCTAGCTCCGAGGAGAGGTCCCTAAGACCTCTCTTCTCTCCTCCGTTCCTTCCTCTTTTCTCTAAGAGCTCTCTTGCTCTCGAGGAACCCCCCTCTGGCCACCCGAAGACCCGCTGCCCCATCGCCGTTGCCACAGCCCTGCCACCACCGTCGACCAATGTCGAGGAGGCGCTGAAAAACGCCAAGCACTCCTGCTCTGCATCGTTGCTTCGAGAAGCTTCTCCACCTCTCCACAAACATCTCTGCATCGTCCCATCGCCGTTTGGATCGCCAGAGTGCCCCAACGATTCACCGCAGCCATCGACGCCGACTCTGAGGTGGGAGGGACTCCACGGACCACCCTGGACCTCGCAGCTTCCTCTCAGAGCTCCGTCGTAGTTCTCCGAAGCTTCCCTAGCCACCACCGCACCAGTCCAATCGCTAGAGCGTCGCTGCGCCGCGCCATCGTCTTCCCTGTCATCGGCCAGACATCTCGTCAAAGTGCGAGGTGGGAGGAGAGGCTCAGGCCACCCCAGCCACTTCCGACACGCCAGGGACTTCCGCCTTGCCCCACTCTAGCCTTCGAGACCGCCGCTCACCGCCCCTTGCCGCTAGGTCGCCGCTGTTTCGTCGCCGAAGTGATCGCCAGAGGGAGAACGTCAGTGATCTTCCGACGATCTTCGAATAAAAATTATTTGGGTTCAGACCCTTTAATTTTAGGTTTTATTACTATTAAATCCTTTTCTTTTAATTTAAGTCTTGGTCTTTTGTAGTTTAGCCCTTGTAAATTTAAAATACTTTCAATTCTTTTATTTTCTTTGTGAAATTTGCATATAATTCCCTGCATCTTTGGATTTTTTTCATTTTTAATGCATTCTTGAATATTTTATCATGCTTAGGTCCCTAGAACCATAATTTCTTCACACTTAAGTCCTGAATATTTACAATTAACCCTTGAAACATTTTAAAATGAGTTTTCCTTGTGAAATTTACATTTTGAACCTTAAATTTTTTTTAAATCACACTGATCATCCTTAAAATTCAATCTTTTATCACATTTAAGTCCTGAACATTTGCATTTGGTTCCTGAAACCTTTTTGAAATAAATTTTCTTGTGAAATTTGCATTCTGAACCCTGAAAGTTTTAAAAATTACACTAACTTTCATTAAAACTGAATTTTCTTTACATTTAAGCCTTGATCTTTTACATTAAGTCTCCAGAACTTTTAAGAACGAATTTTCCTTAGGAATTTTGCATCTAGAACCTGAAATTATCTATAATTACATTGAACAGTTAAAAAACTTGTTTTTTTATTGCATTTTGATCTTGGAATTTGGCATAAGTCCCTCAACTATTCAATAACGTTTTCTGAGCATGAGCATTTGCATCAAGGCCCATGAATTAATTTTTAAATCATTAATCATGGTTATAATTAGATATGATATTACATTTTGGCATTTTTTGATTTATTGATCACATATGTTTATGATTTCCTTCATGAATAAAATTTTCATCTAAAAACCATAACTATAATATTAAATCATTTCTGATTTCATATTTTAATCCTATTTATACATTTCATGTATATTTTACACATAAGTCCCTACATTTCCATGAAATTATCAAAAATACAATTTTCACACTTTTCACATCATTATCTTGCATTTCTTTTTCTGCTAATTCAAACATTAAAATAAAGCCTTTTGTATAGTATTCAATCATGATTTGCCATTTTTCTGCGAATTTTACGCTTTGGAGCTTTAACTTCTCTCAATTTGCAACATGTGATCTTCTAACACCTCTTTTTTTTTGTCAAAAAATTTTCCCACCTTAGTTCATATGATATTTTCCTATTTCCTGATTTTTGTAGAGTTTTTCAAATAGATTTGATATTTCCTTGTTAATTTTGCACTTTAGCCAGTGAATTTGTAACTTCCTTGTTTACAGTCTTTTTATTCAATTTGACCCTTGATTCTTCCCTATTTTCTTGTGAATACTATTTTCGACATTTTATATACATTTCACATGTTTTATTGATTTTTATGATTTGATTTGGATTCCATCGCCTAAGGGTGCACATAAACTAACCAAAAGGCCCATATTGACCCATTTACAGATTATTTCTCCCTTTTGATTTTCACAGCCTTTTTATGATTCCAAAGACTTGGGTTGATCCCAATTTTTTTATCATTTTGACATCAGTACGGTTCTCCCGAGCAGTCGGTCCAAAAACACCGTTATTTTATGTGATTTTCTTCACATATCGTCGTTTGTCTGTTTTATGTAGGTTTCTTTGTAATTTTTCCATTCAGATCTCCATGATGTTTTATGCACTTCTAATAATTTGTGTCTGTTGTATTTTTGATCCCTTTGACACTGATGTGATTTTCTGAGTCATTCTTTGCAAAAATATCGTTATTTTATGTCAATTACTTTACATGTTCAAATTTACCCGTTTTACGTGGACTTCTTGGTAATTTTTCCATCCCGATTTCCACAATGTTTTTCATGGTTCCACTGACCTAAGTTGTTTGCATTATTGATTTCCTTGAGGCCTAAGTGATTTTCTAAGTCTTTCTCACTAAAAACCTCGTCATTTTATTTGATTCCCTTTGTCGTGTCGTACTTTACAATTTCGTCATTTCATGTGGATTTCTCTGCAGTTTTTACATACCATCATGCACATCCATCTAGTTTTGTCTAGATATTCATATTAGCATGTTTAGAGTACGGTCTAGGCTTAGCAAATATTCATCCAACCTTAACAAGCGATTTAGACTAGAAAGACCGAGTTTCTCAGACGTACGATGGTGCCTAACACTTCCTCGTGCGTAATAGGAATCCTTACCCGTCCTCTGGTTAGCAGACACCTAACCTTCGCATTTGCATCCCCATTTAATCTTTTGTGGTTTTCCTCATCTTTCTCTTAAAAGATTAGGTAGCGACTCCGTTTTTCCTTTTTTTTTATCCTACCTTACGCCTTCGCCATCTTAACATGGCTGTGATCTCCTCCCTCTGGCACGACTCCGCGTCGGACTCCCGGATTGGCATGGTCACAGAAGGTAAGCAAAAAAATTCTCATAAGCCGCCTGGAAATCATAACTGAGATTATGCTCAAACGAAATTGTTAAAGTTGTATCCATCTGATATCTAGCCACACCAACATGAAACTCTAGTAAAGCTCGTAATTTAAAAACTAAGATTGATGAACAATAAATATGATCTAGAAAATCTTAAAAGATGTTTGTACTTTAAAAACAAATCTGCTTATTATTTGTGTCCATATGGCTTCCGAGCAAGAAGTATACAACTTCAGTTTAGGATAATAATGTATAGGCATGGCAGAACTAATATGTTTTAGAAAAATTGCAAAACAAAAAAAAGGAATTATGGAACTATAAGAAAAGTGCTAATGAAGCATCGCCAAAGTTTTGGAATCATTATGTGAGTTTAAAAGTGCAAAAGACATCCAAACAAACATTTACTCTTAAAGCACAAATGAAAAAAATGAAAGTTGATCAATATCACACTGCGAGTACATCACAAATATGATGAAGTAATGTTCTCTAGATACTAGAAAAACATGAAGAAAGGAGTAAATGGGTGATTTTGTGGATGAACCTTGTTGTCAGTATCACACTATAAATCCAAAAAATGACTAAAAGACACACAAAGAAAGCATCACAGAATGGCCTTTAGTTGCTGAAATTTAACTTAAAACTGGAATAAGTATTCAAGGACAATGGTGCCTTGGAATCCAGTCACACATTAGAGATTTTTAAAGATGGAAATATTTGGCTACAAAACCATACAAACTCATTTTATAGAAGAAGTGAGATCAACTCAAGATTTAAGGGAAAACAGGGTTTCAGCAAAAACCTTAAAATTCAGGAACTAATGTGCTTTTTGAAGAGATGATTTTGAATTTTTTTAAAGGAAAATTCAAAATTTAAACCTTGGATCATTAATGTAGGAAATGGTAATGAAAGACAGAGAATACCTGGTTTTACATAAGAAAGAAACTTCCAAAATTGATCTGGTAAGTTTTTTTTTTCTAAAAATTATGTTTCCTTGGTTGAAATGTCAAATTTCCTACCACCCTCTCTTCCATCAATTGTTATTTCTAATTCCTCTAACAATAATATGCAGTAGTCCACATACAAAAGAAAGAACAAACTATTGCTGTTTGAATCCCATGATGGTCTAGATTTTGAGTTCAACTAATACTTCTGAGTTTATATTTCTCAAATGGAATAGTGAGATTTTTGCTTCTATTTTAGCTTCTTTTGGTTTTTTTACTGATCAGCCACCCTCAGTATTGCCAGTGAATTCTTCAGATTCAGCACGTATCTACTCATTGCATTTAATAATCACGAATTAGGATCATGTATCCACTCTCCAATAATTCTGTATATGTTGTATTGCTATTTCTTCGTCATATCTAACTGATAACTTTCTTTGTACATTATTGCCTCCTACATTATGAGTATGAACAAGGTTAAAAAAAAAAGAAGAAGAAAAAACAAGCAACGAGCGATAAAAGTTAGATTTCCGGAACTGCAAACAGAGTGTTGTTCAATTTGTATACTGAAAATCAATTCCCCCGTAAAAGTAATTTATCTTGCACAACATTTGTAGGGAAAAAAACCAGAGCACAAAAGCATTTTTTTTTTCCCCTTGAAAAAGGATATCAGCCCACACGCTCCACAATTTTAGTTCCCAGTTCCTACTGTAGGTAAAACAAAATACAAACTTCAACCCAAACCCTCATTCTTGAAAGAAACACGATCACACAAGACACGTTAATCTATGAGATAAACAAACATGTAGTAGAAATGTTGAATGCCCAGCTGTTGGAACAATTGACCGAAAAACACGATTACAATGCCTCATTTCAGCAACAGCTAACCCAAGCCAGAAATTTAACAGATTGGCCTAGAAATGCAATTGTCAAGCACATGTGTGAATCATCACATTTGATTTGCACGAAGGAAGAAAGAGAGGGAGGTCTGTTTCTTACGTCTTGGAGATTGGCAGCCATTTCTGCTTTCCTCCTCTTCGAAATCGCTGGAAGAGGGAAAAGGTTAGGGAAAGGGAAACTTTGGAATGAAGCAAACAGTAGTCCCCTCACCCCTGGAAGATCATTGGACTTGTGGTGGTGCTCTCGACGTAGGGTCCATTTTAAAGTCAATTTGGAATCTGCATATCTTGTTTTTTTTCTTTTCAAAGCATGTAGCCGTGGCAGACATGCTAGGTAACATTCGTGAACAGTAACATTGTCATAGTCAGGAGAATTCTAAACTTGCTACAGGATTTTAAGTTCGAATTCTGAGACATGTATAAAAATTTTCCTCTAACTATCTCAACCGTTAACAAAAAAAAAAACATTCGTAAACAGTAGAAAATCAGAATAAACTTGGAATAAAAGACAAAGTAGACTTTAGCAGTGAAACAATACATTTATTTATTTATTTATTTCTCGAAATCCCTAGTTCATTAAGATGAACAACTAAGTGATATGATAGTCTGCATCTACCATCAATCATGTAAAATCTAGGCGTGCATCAATGTGGAAACTAATAATCTTAAATTTAACTCTCAAAGAATTTGAAACTTAAAACCTTAATGTGAAAAGTATCCTAAATAATTGAGTTACTTCTTCTAATTTATTTACAGATAAGAAAACAAAACATTTATTATAAATTTTTTAATTTATTTATCTATTGAAGAGTTCATTTATCTGACTGAAAAATCGTAATTCGCTTTCACATACCACATCTTTTTGTATGTTCGCGTAATGAATTCGTAACTAGTACTTTATAAATGTTCAAAAATCTTATTATAAATCTACCACGTTGAAATGAACAGTAACCACTCTCATAATAGAAGATGATGCAACTATTGAACCACAAGGTACATCGTCATAGACCAATAACTCCATTATATTAATAAATTTGCAACACGTAGTACTTAATCAAGAAAATTGAGTACCATACATGTTGATACGTGTATGCTCATGCAACTAAAGATCTAAAGGAACAAGGACGAAACTAATCTACATGGCAAGGATGCCATACACCGACAAATCGTCAACATTGCATCTAATGAAGATTGTCACGCACACCAACTCTAGTTGCAGATTGAGATGCTCATCCTTCATTATGGGCAACATCTAGCGAAGAAAAGGCTACTACCACAAGACAATGGCTAGAGTAACTAAGAAAGGATTAGGTTCTGGATACTTCTCTGTCAGAACTTCTCTGTCAGAAAGCTCCAATAATAATGGTATGGAAGCACCCACACAATGTCAAATAGGATAGTTGACTAACATATGTGCGCTTAAAGACATGCAAGGAAATATTCTGAAAATAGGCCTTTGTTGTAACATTATTACGTGATTTGGCTAAATTCTTTATGGTTTTTGTATCTGTCACCTCTCATGCTCGAGTATAAACCTTAGACAGCATATATTTTGATCTTAGAAATCAAATTAAAGAATTCTATCCTAGTAATTAGGGACTTTGAATCCACTATTATAATTAACATAATGATCAATTAGTCTTCTCTCTCTCTCTCCCTCTCCCCACCCTCTGATCTCAAAAATCAAACTAAAAAGATGGAATTAATACACTTATATGAATGGATTGAGTACTTTTAGGAATAATAATTTTGATTACACTTATTCTATATTTAATACACTAGAATGGAATTTGGAATGAAATAGAATAGTATTATTTCATTCCTATGTTTGGTATGCAATCAAAATATATAGTGGATTTAATAGACAATTCCTTTCTACGGTTTAGTACATAAAAATAGAGTCAAAATTAAAATACAAAATCTCTATATTAGCATCTACGTATTAACAAAAATATCTTGTCAACCTGAAAAAGTTTTTTAAATTAGTTTTTTTTTCAAAAAATAGAGTAAAAAGGATAAATTCATCTTTGTTCATACAAAAAAGACAAATTTTTGTTACAATCTCTCAACAACACCTATTCTTCATCACCATCAACTTCTCACAATCCTCCACAATCAAAAATCTCTACAAGGCATTTCATTAAACAACTCCCTCACAAAATTCACAAAACCAAACTTACAATAACCATTAACAATCACATTCCAAGAATTCATGTCTCTCTTAGGCTATTCATCATACAACTCCCTCCCCCTTCCTATTTCTCCATTCGCAGAGCACCGAGCAACAACAACATTCCAAATAACCAAATTCTCTTCACTGCCTACTTCTCTAAACACATGAATCCCAACATCCACATCTGACATCTCCACATTTACAATAAAAAGCTTACAATAGCACAACAAACATAGTCATTAAGTTTTAATCCACAAACTATCACTCCACAATGAACAACACTCCCTTTCTTAAGGTCTCCACCAAAAGAATAGGCTTTCAAACTGACCATAAATGAGAACTTGTGGGTGAGAACACCTTGAGATCTCATGCAGTCGTAGTAGAGGACGGCAGCTTGTGGGTCCTTGGCGGCGACGAAGGATCAAACTATGACAATCTACGTAAAGTCGTTGGGGTTATGGAGGGTGTCTAAAATGGAAGAGGTGTAGGAGGATTGGTTGAGGTCTCAGAGCAAGCTAGTGGTGACAATGGGATTTGTGTAGTGGTCAGTGAGGAGGATGTGGGCATGGAACTGGTAGAAACAGATAGGGGTGGCGCAGGAAGAGAGAGAGGCTTGCTTTGGAATGGTGAGTTGAGTCCATTGACACCTTCGTCATCCAGAACACTATCGAGTCCAACCCTAACATGGTAGCTACCCTCCTCAGAGTCCACTTCAACGACTACGTTGTTGATGCATGTCTTCTCCTCCTCCTCCTCCTTCTTCAATCTTGCTCCCCTATTCTCGATGGACTAGTAATGAATCCAATCCTATTTTTTGATTGCAGGTGTAACATCCAATGTTGACTACAGTGTGTATCTAGAAATGATGTATCTTATAATTGAAACTTTGTTATATAATCTAGATAAGCTGGGACTTTATGTTATTGAAGATCTTGATTTATGTGTGCAAATTTTCATGGGTTGGCTCTTGTTTCTCTTTGGCTCTATTCAATAAGGGTCTGACGAATAGTATAGGCGGATACAATAGATGTGAGAACCAGGCAGATCTTGGCAACAGGTGGTATAGGCATAAGTGACCAGTAGAGGTTGCCAGTATGAATTACTGTCTCACAATTTTGAGTATAGTAAAACTACAACAAAAATGCCATGAACTCTACATGCTGACACCTGCTTTTTCTGTCAATGTCGTCGCTTGACATCTGCTCCGCCTACAACAACGATGTGCCTACTACCGCCTCGCCTACCATGCCGTCAGAAGACCCACTGGAAGAACCAGAGGCTATTGGGGGTGGGAGGACTCTATATAAGAGATTGACATCTCTTGTGTCAAGGCACATACAAGGAAGAGAGCAAAGTGAGTACAGAGAGCTGAGAGAGAAAAGAGCGATGACGAGAGAGAGGGAGGGTTTTCGTCGGTGTAATCGTCGAAGAAGGAGATACGCTGACAAACCCAAATACAGTACGTGTTTCCCCTCCCTCTATTCTCATTAGAATCATGCTTAGGAAGTTATGAAATTGAGCAAACTAGCATGATAGGTTGATCTGTTGCAATGGTGCAAATTTATATGATTCTATAAGGATTTACGATGGGTTTCAATGCCGTCTGTGATTTCTTGGGTTCTTTGTAAATAACTATAGCGCAACTAGTAGGCCAAACCTACCAGTGTGAGTTGGCAGTGAGAGGCTACGATGCGACAAAGGCATGCGAGTGACCGGTGCAAATGGCTGGCACGACTTGTAGTTTTCAATAGACAGAAACTGCCTATTATTAGCGCCTGTATGATGTTAAATGTTGTTAAATGCTTATAAAATGCATGGAAGATATGTATGAAATGGTTTCTGTGATAATAAATTCCTATAATAAGTAGGTAATATTTGGGAAATGATTATGTGATAAAACTAATGATTTAGCGATAATAAAGGGTTAAAGAATTATGAAAATGTTAGGAAATAACTTTTGATGATGGTATGGTTTTGAAAGGTTTTCAAAACGAGATGCACATGTTTTAAAAAGTGTTCTAAGGTTTTATAGGAGCCACGTGGGCCGACAAACCATATCGACAAGGGATATTGAGACCTCTGAGTAATCGAGACACGTTCTAGGCTATAATTGCCGAGTTTGGTTTGATGAGTGAGCCTCGTAACAATGTATTGTGGTACTGCATGACTCAAGGTATGGTAGACCTGGACTACCCTCGGTGCTAATGCTGGTCAGGTCCGAGATTGGAGTCCCCAGGTGCTCGGGCACTTAGGGATGTTGCGAGGACGCACCTCGTGTGTGTTACTAGTGTGGTACTACGAGGCTACAGTAGAGGCAATTGAATTTTTGCGTGAAGTAATTCACTGCGGCACTCCAATACGATCGGGGTGGAGCCTTGCCAACTGCTTCTGGCTAGGTCAGTTACCTGTGGTTAGAGTGATACGACAAATTTTGTCGAGATTGTAGGTGTAGTTTCGAGCTAGAATCAAATTATGGTTTGACTTGTGGTTTTGAACCAGATTCTAGTTAAGTTGAGACTTGTGATTTGAACTAGTTTTCCAATTGTGATTTTGTTGTGATTTGAAATACAAAATAAATTATGTTTTCGCTGGACTTTAGTTGAGGATTTGCCCTTGAGAGTATATGAAAAGTGATTTGCAAAGACACACGGAATTTCAGAGAAAATTAAAAAAAAATTGAAAAAGATATCATTTATAAATAGATTTGCCTTTTCGATTTTGGTGTTTTCTTCGTAACTCTTATAGTTTTCCAAGGTTTTTACCAGATTTTGGTTTTAGGGGCATGTATTGGGTGACATTGATGTCACTCATGCGTGTTTTATTTATATTTTGTTTCCAAGTGTAACATTGATAGTGTAGTCTTGTTCTGGTGCAAATTTCAAAGCCACTTAGCCATACACAAGTTTCTGGGTAGATAGTTTAAATCATTTACCTTTTTAATTATTAATCATAGCTTATTTAACCTTAACTTAATAATTAGGTAGTGTTTGTACTTTTGTGTAGCACATGAGGCGTTACAGAGTGGTATCAGTACTTAGGTTCACTAAGTGCACCAGCTTAGGGTATCGGGCTCATGGCTTCATGAGAACTACACAATAGCGAGTATATGCACCTGACTTGTTTGATATATGGTGACAGCAAGGTGCCTCTTAGAGGTCGAGATAGAGGTAGGACTTTCACAGCGAGTTCAGGCGAGGAGGAATATAATGGCTAAGGTGGTATACGATAGGAATTAAGCCACATGATGCAGGATTTCACTCAGACCTTCAGCAAGAGCAATATAAATGGGACCAAGGTGGACTAATGGCTCAAGTAGTTTCGCCAACTGAGTACGTCGACTTTTGACGATCAAGGCAAGCCAAAAGAATGTGAAGCATGGTAGTTAAAAGTGGAGAAGATTCTAGAGAGTATAGAATGGCCAGTTGAGAAATGAGTCATATTAGCTACCTTTCAATTCAAAGGAGACATCGATTAGTGGTGAAGAGCCACGTACCACATGAAATTCTCCACTTGTAGATAGTTAGTATATTTCTAGATAACAAGGCTCTGATACCAATTGTAGGATGCTAATGCTTCTCTAGAGGGGGGTGAATAGAGATTTTCCGGTTTTAATTAACTCTTTGAGATTTATTATGCAATCTGAAAAATCTTAAGGTTTTAGCACACAAGCATTCAATCACAAAGACACCAAGAATTATAGTGGTTCAGCCAATCCCGGCTTAGTCCACTCCTC
>JAMKQA010006949.1:0-22420 GCA_024699735.1 Posidonia australis
AGAAATTCAAAAGGAAAATTGATTATGGTTTTGTTTTCCGCGGTTTTCGTGGGGTGCGTACTGGGTGACTTTGGTCACTCATGCGTTTTCCTTGTGGTTTTGTTCGCAGGTGCAGGCATGCGTTTGGTTTAGTGTAGTGCATATAGTCTGGAGTCTGCTAGCCGCACACAAAGGTTCCTGGTGGTTAGATATTTTACTGTTTAGCTTTAGTTTTCCCGTAATTTAATTTGTTTAAATAATTGTGGAAAATTTGGGGCGTGACAGTAACCCTAGAAAGAAGATGCCACCAAGGAGAAAATATGCAAGAGACCAATCACACAAACAACAAAGGATTTAACGTGGTTCCCCTTGCTTCTGGGTACTCCACGGATGGTTCTCTCCAATGGTGGTTTCACTATGGTGGTGGTTGCTACAAAAGAGAGAAGAAGACTCTCTCTCAAAAACACGGCACAAGGGTTGTTGTTCTCTTTTCTCTCTTAACCCTAAAATGGACGGCCATGGTATTTATATCCTTGGCCCAAATTCCACCTTTGCCCTTGAGTACATTAAGTTACAAATATATGTAGCAAAACAAATACAAATATGATGGAAGACACATTCATTACAAGTTGCAGATAGAAGTCGGCTCCAATGAGAGAGGCATGCAAGACGACTCTATCCCTATCACATAACTTGGAGAGGAGTCGAAGCATACACCTACCAAGCCCATATGTTCGAAGGGACTAGCCACCCCTTTTACATCAAAAAGAAAAGAAAGCAGCCATCCACTAGCATAGGTGTTTATTACCTCCAAGTAGGGATAGGGTAAGTCAGCATGCCTTTGAGGGAGTAAAAGAAAAATGAATTATCGAGAAAAGTAGATATAGGGCCCTAGGAGTTTGGCATGGAGCCCATTTTATCCCGAAAGCCCATTGGTTGAGTGAGAGCCACTATAAACCCAGGGATCCGGGTAGCATCAAGTGAGTTGAGGACATTCTAGTTCCTTGTAGCAAGCAATGAAGGTTTCCTCGGCGCTGAGGGCATATCTTCTATACACCATGCATAAATCTTACTTCCACCTCATGAGTCTTGCATAAATCATTTGGCATTCAGCATCTTCAATTACACCACTTTTGCATTTTTCATCGCTTTGCAAAGCGTTTGCCCACGTTCCAACCATGGCATGCTAGCTTCCTTTTGAATTGGAATATTGGCAAAAAAAGGGATCTTCAACTAGGGGCATGTTAACTGCTCTTTGGTTGGAAATAGGTCTTTGACTAAGGGCCTGCCAGCTACCTTTCTAAGTCAAGAAGAACATGGGGACAATACTACTTTTGGGAGCATGCAGATGACGCTTCTCGCAGGCACCTCAGGATAAGCCTGTCAATTGACGCAACACAGAAGCATGGCTGTCACGACACATGAAACTGGCTGGTGACATGTACAGCAATAGCCTACAGATTCGTCGGACTTCTTCCAAGGTGAGAGTAAGCTCTGTTTGCTTGAAGCAAATTACATGGAAAGTGGGCTTCCAGAATCTTGCCACAGCACATAACAAGTGCCATTTCACTTCAAACTTGGCAATATTCAACAACGAGGATGATATACCTCAAGCCCGTAGATACTCATGATCCTCAGCAATTAGTGCACCTATCAATGTCTACAGGACATCAGAACAGTTTTTGGTGTCACCACGGTTAGATGCCCCATTTGATATGATTTAGCAATTATGACAGTTATCCAGTGGGCCCCGTCATACACAAGCGGTGCAAGTATCTTAATTTCCAAGGTCTGAAGCGCGGAATGGCTACCAGAATTGCATTGTTATCCTCAGCACTCTATAGCTTGCAAAAGGCAAAAGGCTAAATGCCAAGAAAAGCAAGTACATGGTCTACAAAAGTTCACTGGATGGGTAATTTGCAGAAACCCCCTGAGATTATGAAATTTACGAGATAACCCTTGGAAGGTGTGGGAAGTTATGTTTGAGGCAGACATTTGCAAATACTCAGTAGAACATTGAAATTTATAGTTCAGTAGAAGTTTAACAGAAATTTGTCGTATCAGGCTAATTTGCAATAAGGCCCCTCTAGTCTCGAAAAATTGCAAATACGCCCCAACTTTTTGCGAAACTCGCACACAAAACCAATTGAGATCGGAACTCCAACAAGGATCTTTCAGAGGATATTGCATATGCATCTTAGCAAGAGCACCAGTTTCTGTGCTATAGAGCCAACAGCGAGCACAATTGCAGTCGTGCCCTCTAGTGTGCAACTGAGCCAGCTTCCTTCCTGGGGGACAATCCAGGGATTATCGCTTTCTTTTTTCAGATTCTCGTTCCAAGCGGATGAGATCCTTCTATCCCTTGCTTTCCTTAGATTTTCGCGGGCACAAAATCCTTTTGTTTGACCTTTGACTGGGCGGTCAAGGTTCTTTTCATTGCTTTTTTCAGATTTTCGTGGACGCAAAATCCTTTTGAGTAGACCTTTGGCCGGGCAGTCAAGGTCATTTCTATTATTTTTCCTTGCAGGCGCGAGATCCTTTTCTTTGGCTTCCGACCGGGCGGTCAGAGTCGACCTTCGATCGGGCGGTCAAGGTCATTTCCTTATCCTTTTCTTTGGCTTCTGACCGGGCGGTCAGAGTCGACCTTCGACCGGGCAGTCGAGGTCATTTCCTTATCCTTTTCTTTAGCGTCTGACGGGGCGGTCAGACTCGACCTTCGATCGGGTGGTCGAGGTCATTTCCTTATCCTTTTCTTTGGCTTCTAACCTGGCAATCAGAGTCAACCTTTGGCTGAGCGGTCAAGGTCATTTCTTTTCTTTCTCCTCACGGGCGCGAGATCCTTTTCTTTGGTTTCTGACCGGGCTGTCAGAGTCGACCTTCGACAGGGTGGTCGAGGTCATTTCCTTATCCTTTTCTTTGGCTTCTGACCAGGCGGTCAGAGTCGACCATCGACCGGGTGGTCAAGGTCATTTCCTTATACTTTTCTTCGACTTCTGACCGGGTGGTCAGAGTCGACCTTTGGCCGGGCAGTTAAGGTCATTACTTTCTTTTTCCTCGCTAGCGCGAGATCCTTTTCTTTGACTTCTGACCGGGCGGTCATAGTCGACCATTGACTGGGCAGTCGAGGTCATTTTCTTATAGATTTCTTTGGCTTCTGAGCAGGCAGTCAGAGTTGACCTTCTACTGGGCGGTCGAGCTCATTTCCTTATCCTTTTCTTTGGCTTCTGACCGGGCAGTCAGAGTCGACCTTTGACCGGGCAGTCGAGGTCATTTCCTTAACCTTTTCTTTGGCTTTTGACCAGGCGGTCAGAGTCAACCATTGACCAGGCGATCGAGGTCATTTCCTTATCCTTTTCGTTGGCTTTTGACTGGGCGGTCAGGGTCAACCTTTGACTGGGCAGTCAAGGTCATTTCCTTTTCCTTTTCTTTGGCTTCTGACCGGGAGGTCAGAGTCGACCTTCGACCGGGCGGTCGAGGTCATTTCCTTATCCTTTTCTCTAGCTTCTCACTGGACGGTCAGAGTCGACCATTGACTAGGCGATCGAGGTCATTTCCTCATCCTTTTTTTTGGCTTTTGAGTGGGTGATCAGAGACGACCTTTGGTCGGGAGGTCATGGTCTTTTCTTTTCTTTTTCCTTGCAGGCGCGAGGTCCTTTTCTTTGGCTTCTGAAATGGCAATCAGAGTCAACCGTCAAACAGGCGGTCGTGGTAATTTCCTTATCCTTTTCTTTGGCTTCTGACCAAGCAGTCAGAGTCGACCATCGACCGGGCAGTCAAGGTCATTTCCTTATCCTTTTCTTCGACTTCTGACCGACGGTTAGAGTCGACCTTTGGCCGAGCGGTCAAGGTCATTACTTTTCTTTTTCCTCGCAGGCGCGAGATCCTTTTCTTTGGCTTCGGACCGGGCGGTCGAGGTCATTTCCTTGTAGTTTTATTTGGCTTCTGACCCGACGGTCAGAGTCGACCTTTGATCGAGAGGTCGAGGTCATTTCCTTATCCTTTTCTTTGGCTTCGGACCAGGCGGTCAGAGTCAACCTTTGACTGGGCAGTCGAGGTCATTTTTTTATCCTTTTCTTTGGCTTCTGACTGGGCGGTCAGAGTCGACCATCAACTGGGCGGTCGAGGTCATTTTCTTACCGTTTTCTTTGGCTTTTAACTAGACGGTCAGAGTCGACCTTTGATCGGGCAGTCGAGGTCATTTCCTTATCCGTTTCTTTGGCTTCTGACCGGGCGGTCAGATTCGACCTTCAACTGGGCGATCGAGGTCATTTCATTAACCTTGTCTTTGGCTTCTGACAGGGTGGTCAGAGTCGACCATTGACTGGGCGGTCGAGGTCATTTCCTTATCTTTTTCTTTGGCTTTTGACCGGGCGGTCAGAATCGACCTTTGGCTAGGCGGTCAAGGTCATTTGTTTTCTTTTTTCCTCACAAGCGCGAGATCTTTTTCCTTGGCTTTTGATCGGGCGGTCAAGGTCGACCGTCTACCGGACAGTCATGGTCATTTCCTTTCTTTTTTCGAATTCTCGCAGGCGCGATATCCTTTTGCTTGACTTTTGACAGAATGGTCAAAGTCAACCTTCAATCAGGCGGTCGAGGTCATCTCCTTTGCTTTTTTCAGATTCTCGCGGGCGCGAGATCCTTTTCTTTGGCTTCTCACTATGCGATCAGAGTCGACCTTTGACCGGACGGTCGATGTCATTTCTTTTCTCTTTTCCTTGGTTTCTCGAGGGCGTGAGAACCTTTTCCTTGGCTTTTGATCGGACGATCAGAGTCAACCATTGACCGAGAGGTCAAGATCCATATCCTTTTCCTTGGATTTTCGTGGGCGCGAAATCCTACTGTTGGACCTTTGACCAAGCGGTCAAGGTCCTTTCTTTTGCTTTTCTTTGGTTTTCGCGGGCGCGAAATCCTTTTGTTTGGCCTTTGACCGGGTGGTCAAGGTCCCTATCCGTTTTCCTTGGGTTTTCGTGAGCGTGAAATCCTTTTGCTTGACCTTTGACTGGGCGGTCAAGGTCCTTCTCCTTTTCCTTTGATTTTCGCAAGCGCGAAATCCTTTTGCTTGACCTTTGACCAAGCGGTCAAGGTCCTTATCCTCTTCCTTGGATGCTCGTGAGCGCGAAATCCAGCTGTTTGACTTTTGACTTGGCGGTCAAGGTCCTATTCGTCCTTTTCTTTTGGGTTTTCGTAGGCGCGAAATCCCTTTGCTTGCCCTAGGTCTGTGCGGACAGGGCCCTCTTGCTTGACAAATAGTATGTTTGTCATGCCCCCTTTTCTTTGGGTTGGTATCCCCAACTACTCGGTTGACAACTGTCACACTGTCTGGCAACTAGGTTGACAAGACTTGGTTGACTTGTCATATCCTGCCTCCTCAGGTTGATAACCTAAATAATCCGGCTGATGAGTCCGACAACTTATCATTTTCCTACCAGTGGTTCCATCTGTGCATGGGATTGCTTTGCTTTTTGCAATAGCACTTCAATAGCTCTTGCATTTGTATTTAAACTCATCATCGCATTGCATTGCATTTTCCGCATTTGGCTCGGCATTCCTATGCATGTTTACACTTTGCATTTGCATTTGGCAACAAGTCATGATTTTCGGTGCATCCACTAAATAAGTGACTTAGTGCCTATAGCAAACATCAATCCTCCACGGCCTCAAAATGGGGGTATCTTGTCAACCCTGAGCATCGGTATCGGTTCCCTCCGTCCCGTGACTTCGCTCAGGGAGGGGCAACTGTAGACACCCTGATTTTGAGGTGGCTCGTATGTGGATCCTCCTGAAGATGTTGCATTAGATGCGGCAAGCTTAACCACTTTTGAACCCTATTTGACATTAGCCAGAGATCCTCGAACAAACCGACCCCAAGCCTATGGTCTAACAGCTAAGTGGGAGCACCAACGTGAAGCACCACAATGTAGCACCAAGCTGGCACACCATGGTGGCGCACCAAGCTGGCGCACTATTGTGGCACACCACGCTAGCACGCTATTGTGGCACACCACGCTGGCGCACAACCACTTCTCAGGCTGCTGGCTGCTGGCTGTTGGCTTTCCATATTCTGTGCTTGTAACCCTCGCTCACAAATATTCTTCATGAGGCTATTGGGTTTTGAGGCCTTTTGCATCCTAAGGAGTTACCACTTGATCCTCATTAAAAAGCCTTGCTTAAGCAATATTTTGCTCTCTTGGTTGAGCTACCTACCATCTCTTAGCGAGTCACCCACTCCAGCAACCTACACCTCAATTCCCAAAGCACTTTCTCACATGCCAGAGCACTCCCAGCTGAATCCAAGGCAACAAGGAGGAGATACTTTGTGCCATCCAAGGAGGAGACACCCCAGGCAAGGTAAGGCCCTTTACCTATCTCTACTTAGGTTTTTTAGATCATATCCGGAATAAAGCATGCAACCAAACCGATATATGGTTTATATAGCAATGTTCTCTCTTGCCTTTTGTGATATTTTGGATGCTCCTTCATATATGCTTATTGCTTCTGTGTCATAATGATCTTTGCACTATATGGTTCCATTTTAACAATGAATCTTGATCCAATGTAGTCACTAGCTATGGAATGAACTGTAAATCATCCTCTCTACATGTTTATCATTTCTACATTATCATTAAGCCAAATAAATCACTGTACAACCCATAAAATCCATCAACAATAGCTACAGCCCTTGTAATCCATGAATATGCATAACTTGAGGACAAAACGATTAAAGGGTTTTAATGCTTGATTAGTTATCATATTTAAGTTCTCTGGCATCTGGGTTAATGGTCTGGGTGGTCAATAACCTAGTTGGTGGCATACATATGGTCCAGGCTCTGAAGTCAGACCATAGTCTGAAACAAAGTATCTGGGGTGCACCAACCTAGCGCACCACATGGGCGCACCTAGCTAGTGCACCATCATGGCGCACCAGCATGGTCACAGGGTGCAAGCAGCCAACTTTGCATCATCATCTGCATGCTATTCCGATTGTCCTGGACTTTGATTTTACTGGTGTTTGTTCTCTGATATATCATGATCATTTATGCATCATTTCAACATATAATAGCCCTATTTGTTTTAGTTTTGCATCTAATGTAGTCAGCCTGTTACTAGGGTCTGGTGAACTGGTTGCCCCATGGACTCCTGTTTGAGGAGCTCTTATGCAACAGTCCATGATCCAGAACTAGGTAGCATGGCTGAAGCCGATTAGCTTTATTAAGAGTAGGGTTGTGTGGTCTTGTGTGAGGCATATAGCCCTTGAGCACAAGACCTGCATCATGCTTTCTTGGGTTTCCTGTTTCCTTTATGACCTTATGGAAGAGAGGAAACTCACTCATATGTTATCAAGTCTTTTAGAGGTCCATGGTGCATTTTCAGATGGTCTTACGCATATTTGCAAGGTTTTATATCGCATGGCACATTTGTCTAGCTTACTGTCTGACCTACATTTTGATAGGCGCACATAGGTGGCGCACCAGTCTGGCACACCACATAGGCGCACCAACCTTTTTTCACTACACACAGTAGCTTTTTGGCATGGTATTTAGCATGTTTCCTGATTTGTTTTGCCTTTGGTTTTCTTTGGGTGTCCTCCTGGATATATCAGGAGGACTCCAGTTAGTTTTCATCCACATTTGTGCATGATAGCATAGGTTTTGCATATAGCAAAGCGAGGACGTTAGCCACCCGATATTGTAGGATACGTGGTCATATCCGTGCAATATCTTTGCACCGATGCTTAACCCACAACTTGGGTGATCTTTCTGAGCATTAGGACACACCCTACAATCCCTCTACCCACGTTTAGCATAAGGCACCACTTGCATGTAGCATTGCATGGCATATCGCCCTTGGGCATACAGAAACAGGCTAAAAAGCCAACATTTCATATAAGTAAACGAAAACCCATGAAAGATCGATTTTTCGGGTGCACAAGGGTGCCTAATACCTTCCTCGTGCGTAACAGGGATCCTTGCCCATTTTCTGGTTCATATTGACCTTTTCCATTGGTTTTATGACATGGTTTTAATGTTTTAAAACGGTTTTCCTCATCTCCCATTTTAAATAAACTAGGTGGCGACTCCTGCATTTTTACCATTATTTTTATTGTTTTGCCGTGACTTTGCCGACCCTTGCGCATTTGACCTTTCGCGCCAAGCATGAGGCTGTCGCCGGCATGGTTACAGTCTCCTTTCCCAACTATCCAAAACATAAGTCGTTCAATATTTGATTATCAATGATCTTATGAGGGAAATTCAAAAAATGTCCAAATAGAGATTTAAGGATGGCATTTATGTGTCTATCTTTAAACCTCAATTCTTGTATAGTGTGACACCTTTGGCTAATTATCTAGAATAGTGTAAACCATGGAATATTTGTAATATTTGTGTAATATGGTTTATTAACGGATAATCAAGGTGTTTCTAACCCTAGTGTGTTTTTCTCTCTTTGTGTGGCTATGTTAGTTTGGTTTCCTTAGTTGAGTGGCTTTCTGGCTTATGTATCTCCTGTGTGTGTGCATGGAATCCTTGTTCACTTTTGGTCAAACCATGCACAGTGTCTCCCTTCATGAGCCTCGTCTTCACCCTTACCCATAGCCTTGCTTGATCTATCTCGTCATGCCAGCCTTACAAAGGCTAATGCAACCGACAAGGGATGTAGAGAGGTAGGTGCGAAAGTGGCATTAAAAGGGAGGAGGAGGCCATGGCATCGAAGGCACAAGCAGAGATGAGGAGGAGGGGAAACCAAAAGAGTGGAGCCAGAAAGAGAGTGAGGGCAAGAGGACGAGGTGCAAGTCAAGAGCGGGCTATGGTGTCACTAGAGCTTCATCGAAGAATCGAGGAGCTCGTAGCTCGTCAGTGGTGAGGAGAGACTCACCGGGGTTGTGTGCGGATTGTCGGAGGTGCGATCAAGTACGCATCCCATCTCTCTCTTCTATGTTTATGGTTAATGGTAGAAATCATGATAAATGCAAGTAAAATCATGAAAATTATGGAAATGGAATAGAATGGCTTAGATGCATGCCTAGCAGTGGTTTTATGCCATGTTATGTGAATTATTGTGGATTTTTGAATGGAATTGTGGAATGTGCAATAGTGTATGTTTTTGCGCTCTCTATCTGTATGATTTTATTTCGAGAGCTATGGTTTATGGGCTTTGATGAATTTTGTCCCAAATGGTAGTTGGCTTAGAGCTCTACATTTGGTGGAAGCTAGAAGCTGGGAATGCACCTCACTTCTCAGTTGGAATAGATGGTGGGTTGAGGTACGACCTGCGATTGTATGTGCCTTGAGTGGATGAAATGAAGATCAGTCTGCTTGATAAAGCTTATCGCTCCAGATACACTATTCATCTAGGAAGCACCAAGATGTACAAGGATCTAAAAAGGAATTTCTTGTAGCCTAGAATAAAGAGAGAAATTGCTGAGTATGTGGCCAAGTGTACAACCTGCCAGATGGTGAAGATTGAGCACTAGAAATCCGAAGGAGCTCTACAGCCTCTAGACATCCTAGTGTGGAAATGGGAGTATGTATTGATGGATTTTGTTACTAGATTGCCCATGACCAGAATAAAGAATGATACAATCTGGGTAATTGTGAATCGCCTTATGAAATCAGCACATTTCTTGCCTATGAGGGTGACTCTTCCTTTAACTCAATTGGTAGAATTGTATGTAGATGAGATTGTTCGGCTATACGGTGTCATAGTGTCAATAGTGTCTGACGGAGACACACGGTTCACCTCGAGGTTCTAGGGAGCATTGTAGGAGGCTTTTGGTGTAGTGTGGAATTTAAATACTACCTTCCAACCTTAGACAGATGATCAAACAAAGAGGACCATTCAGACACTGGAGGACATGTTGTAGGCCTGCACTCTTGACTTGAGTGATAACTGGGAGGATCATCTACCTCTAATAGAGTTTGCTTACAACAATAGCTACCATGATTGCATTGGGATGGCTCCTTTTGAGGCATTGTAGGATAGATCCTATAGGAACCCTACCTATTGGAGTGAGGTGGGTGAGAGACAACTGGTTGGTCATGAGATCACATAGCAGGACGAGGGTAAGGTGGACTTGATCAGGAAGAGACTAGTGGTTGCACAAAGTCGACAGAAGAGCTATGTAGATCAGAGGAGAAGGCCTTTGGAATTCAAGGTGAGAGATTTCGCTTTCTTGAAGGTGTCATCAACCAAGTTGCATGGTTCAAGAAGCGAGGCAAGCTGAGTTCCCGTTACATTGGACCATATCAAATTACCAAGAGGGTTGGTGAGGTGGCTTATGGCTTGGACACACCTCTAGAGCTTGCTAGTGTGCATAGCATCTTCCATGTGTCCATACTAACGAAGTGATTGGATGACACGTCCTGGGTGATACCAATGTAGCCAAATAAGCTTCAAAAGGACCTGTCCATGATATAGGACGTAGTATGGATTCTATACTAGAAAGAGCATGTCCTCAGGAATAAGGTCATCCCTTTGGTGTTGGTTTAGTGACAGCACCATGGCATAGAGGACGCTATCTAGGAGTATGAGTTGGACATCTAGATGAGATACCACAACTGTTTTATTAGAAGTGAATTTTAAGGATGAAATTCCTTTTAAGGAGGGTAGGATGTAACACCTGTGCCTGATTATCTAGAATAGTGTAAACCATGGAATATTTGTAATATTTGTGTAATATAGTTTATTAATGAATAATCAAGGTGTTTCTAGCCTAAGTGTGTTTTTCTATCTTTGTGTGGCTGTGTTATCTTGGTTTCCTTAGTCGAGTGGCTTTCTAGCTTGTGTGTCGCCTACGTGTATGCATGGAATCCTAGTTGACTTTTGGTCAAACCTTGTACAGTGTCCCCCTACATGAGCCTCGTCTTCACCCTTACCAGTAGCCCTGCATGTTCCATTCTGTCATGCCAGCCTTGCATAGGCTGAGGCAATTGATAGGGGACATAGAGAGGCAAGCGTGGGAGTAGCATTAAAAGGGAGGAGGAGGCCAAGGCGTCGGAGGTACTAGGAGAGAGAATGAGGAGGAGGAGGGAAAACCAGAGGAGTGGAGCCAAAGAGTGAGTGAGGGCTAGAGGACATGGTGCAAGCTAGGAGAGGGCTAAGGTGTCGTCTAAGCTTCACTGGAGGATTGGGGAGCTCGTAGCTCATCGGAGGTGAGGAGAGACTCGTCGGGTTATGCGTGGATTGGCGAAGGTGCGATCAGGTACGCATCCCATCTTTCTGTTTTGTGTTTATGGTTATTGGTAGAAATCATGATAAATGTATGTAAAATCATGAAAATTATGGAAATGGAATACAATGGCTTAGATGTATGCCTAGGAGTGGTTTATGCCATGTTATGTGAATTATTGTGGATTTTTGAATGGAAATGTGGAATGTGCTACAGTGTATGTTCTTGCGCTCTCGTTCTTTATGATTTTATTTCGAGAGCTATGATTTATGGATTTTGATAAATTTTGTCCCAAATTGTAGTTGGCTTAGAGTTACATTTGGTGGATTTTGTGTGAATTGTGGTTTACCGGAGATGGGTCCACTAGTGGATCCCATTCTGGCAAACACATGGCCTGGGGCTTGTGGCATATTACAGATTTTGCAGAAATCAGTATGTCGAATCTGTTCGGTATGCCATTTTTCTATCAATTTGACCCCTAGACCCTATTTCAGTCGACTGAATATGTTCAGTCTATCGGGTCAGGAAATTTTGGATGACCATTCTAGGTATCCGAACCAGATTCAGTCTACCATTTTTGGTCCAATATGCCGAATCTAGCCTCAAAATTATATACAGGAGTTTTTCATGAAAATGAAATGTGAATGATTACAAGTGGTTTTTGGCATGTGATATTTTGATGAAAGCCCCATGAGAATGTGATGATGAATTATGACATGTGTTTAAGTGTATTCCACATAAATGAGATAATGGATTGTGGTAATGATTTCTATGATAAAGAAATGAATGATTTGATGTGATTTTTGGGCATGAGTCCCATGTATTTGAATTGAGGTTCTTTTTTTGAAATAATGTTTCCTATAATGAAAGGATTTAAAAGTAGTTTTTGAGGAAAACTCGCATGATTTGAAAAGTAGATTTAGTATTATTCCAGATCCATGTGGGTTTGGTGTCGGCAATCTGGTAAGAGTATGGAACTCCAAAGGAACCAGTTGTCAGATACGACCGTAGTTACTGAAGTTTGGGGTGGTTGAAATAGACTGGATTACCCCATATGAGACTATATTGGCTAGGCCTAGGGGTGTGAACCTTGGTGTCCGAACAATAATTTGATGTCAGAAAAAGATGTATCCCCATGCATAAATGATGAAATTTATAATGTTAAGGCCTGTTGGCCGGGGCGATGTCATCCTACACAGAGAACATCACCCTGGTACTATAGTAGGATAGGGGTTGCAACCTCACCGACTACTTGTATGCCTGGTTGCCTCTGATCACGGTAACAATATTAAAAAAGATTGTGAAATATGATGATTAAAAATAAGTATGTGGTTTTGAGCTAGAATTAGTTTATGAGTTTTGGCTTGAGGTTTTAACCAAATTCTAGAAGAATTAAAAATAATTTAAAATTGATGATTAAAGCCAGTTGCCAGCTAATATTTGCTTGAGTTTTTAGTCTTGTGTTTTAGCCTGGACTTGGATGATATTGTGGTTTCTTGAATGCATAACTAATTTAGAAAATTCATGAGATTTGAGAAAAAAAATTAATTGAAAAAGGAATGATTTGGATAAGGATTCTAGTGTTTTGTGAAATGTTCTTATAACTAATAGAGATTAGAGTTTTCTTGTTGTTTTCTACGATTAGGCCTATACTGGGTGACTTAGAGGTCACTTACATGAGTTTTGTTTTCCGTGCTTTGGTTTTCAAGTGCGTAGCTAGAGTGTAGTCTAGTCACTGGTGTTTGAGTTTTAGAGCCACTAGCCGTACACTATTTCTAGGTAGTAGTCATTCCCTAGTTATTTTAGTTGTAAATTATCATAGTAGGGGTTGATGCCATTTAGGGTTGTAATGACCCCTAAGTCTCCACCACACAACCTAGCTACATAATTTTAGTTTTTATCTTTTTATTAAAATTACAATTATGCTAATCATGCAAATGAGTTTACGTACACTCAACAACAATAAATAAATAACTAAACTACAAAATCCCTAATGAGTAGCAGCGTGACTCCTCCTGAACCTAAATTGGAGATCAAATAAACCACAAACAACGTGTTGTACTGGCTGGCACCAAGTAATCAACACTGGCCACAAGCAGTCCACTGTGGAGCAACCATGGCGTCTACACTGCCACGGACCCGCCACCTGGTGTACAAGTGAATCTATCCCATAGTCCTCCCACCTGGAGAACTGTTAGAGTACCAACTCCCACCAGGGAAGGTTGTCATATCACTCAAGACGCTACGATCAATGGGGTACGTACACTACTCATCATGGCCACCACAGGATACGCCCTCTTAGTATCCTCCACACGGTACTCAGTCTATGGGAGTGTTACCTCACCACTTGCGATACCCATAAGTCTCAGTACTTGTAACTCCTAGGGTATCCAACCCAGCTATGCAGAAGTCTCATACCTCTCGAGACCATTGCCATGATACCCTGCATACAAACAGTACCCAAGGCCTCAGTGCTTGAGACAAATGGAGTATTTGCAAACCTATGCATTTCCTTTCCAAAACTCTTTGGAAAATCATTTCGAAAACTATTTAAATATTCTTTCAAAAATACCACAAAACATAACCTAGACAGCTCCACTGTCCGACCCAACAAACCACACCTTGGGAGTACCTAAGTTCAAGAGCACCTCGCTCGACCACAACCGAAACTCTATGCTCTGGCACCTAGATGTAAGATGCCTACTAGCTCGTGTTCCTAGGGAGCACAGCCAGATCAGAGTCAAACATCCAACACAGTGTCACTGAATACTACATTCAGCGCACCACCCACAAAACCACACAAGCCTTAGACCTAAGGACACTATCATGATCCCTAAAGTCCATTCTAAACCATCTAGGGAAAGACCTTTTATCTATAAATCATATCATCTTTTATTCTACCCGTACCCCAGGTGAACTCTTACTAATTTATTTTAAGCAAATCCTACAATCATTCTAATGATTATTCTAATCATTTATGCCATTATATTTATTACCCTAAGATTAATATATATATATATTAATCAACACATCAAATATCTCCAAGTCTCGTTCAACATATTGAACCTAATTGGTCGATCGAGCCAAGGCTTAGGAGACCAATTAGGTAGACTGAAATGAAACAGTCAACCATAGCTAGGCTCAAGGCACCAGAAACGATAGACTGAAATCAATCTGATTGTCCAAAAATCCCTAATCTGGTAGACCAAATGTGACTGATCAACTGAACTAGGAGGAGCTAGGGCAAAACTGACAGAAATTCAACATACCAAACTGGTTCGGTATGCCAAACCATGTGATTTCTGAGCATCTCAATTTAGGACCCAAAATCCAATCCTACAAAAATGCCACACCAAACCATGCAAGCATTATATCAAAATGAAGATCTCAATGAGGTCTTTAAATCGTGACAAGAATCATGGCGATCCATTGCCCGAGGCACAAGAAATCACCGAACAACTACATGGGGGCACTATTCACCTTAAGCCATAAATACGACCATAAATGACCCACAAATGCATAACAAATTCTACAAAAATTCCTACAATCATCCACACACAATCATGCACCTAAGAATCAAATTAGAAACCAAAAGGAAGTCTATGAGGTGTGTACCTATCATCGAAGACATGACGACAACAAAAGACGAACGATGAAACCTCCTCCTCCATGCAAGGGCAGCATGACAGTGGCAACATGGCAGCAGTCTCCTCCTTTCTCTGACCATCTCTCACACACACACACACATAGCCTTCTCTCATCTCATATCTCTCTCTCTCATTCTCCCTCTCTTTCCCTCACTCCTATCATAACGAAAAAGAAGAAGAAGAAGAAGAAGAAGAAGAAGAAGAGGAAGGAAAGGAAGGAGTGGGGCCTAGGAAAGAAAAGAGAAATAAAGGAAGGAATGAAGAAAAGAAACAAAGAAAGGAAAGAAGCCACAACACAAGACCAAACCACGAGACCTTAAACATCCATGTGACTCATGCAAACCGAAATCAACCACCAAAGCACAGAGCAAACCCTTAGAACTTCCACAAGGGCTAGTACAACACCACAACCACACAACACCAAAAAGGCCAGAAACCCACTAACCTAGGTGTAAAACGCTACCAGAGTTGTGTTTCACACTGAACACTGGGGACTCAATATTTAACAATCCATAACTCTATTAAATTATCTGGCCAAAACACCACTTCCAAATCTGGGTCATTACACCCTGACCCCCAAGGAATTTCACTCTCGAAATTCTAAAAGTGAAACACCAAGGGTACCAAATTAGGACGTCAAATCTATGACCCCAGCCAAATTGCATAATGGTGCCGCAACCTATAAGAGAAATCTATGTTTCACAAAGCCACTTCATCCCACTTAGGTCCAGAGCGACACTAGGGACTTAGCTCTCCTTGAATCCAAATACCACCAAAATTCTTGGGTGAAGTCCCTTCTAGGCACAAAATCTTCACCCAAAGGCTCCAAGATAGTGTCTTCTAGAGTCACACAGCCTCCTAAACACCTCTAGATACACACAAACCATAAGATTGACTGCCAATTCCCACTAGTATCCACTGCACTACTCTGATGCACTACCTGGTCTGAAGAACCCTAAACACCAAACCATAAGCTCAGTAATACCTCCCATCACCTTGGAAAACCCCCTCTAATCCAAGGTATGAGAGAAATCTGGAAATTGAGAAACAACAAAGTTCTTCATGGATCTGGATTGCACTAACAGGCAAGCTAATCAACCGTTTTCTTTCTCCAAGAACTACTTCACAGGTAGACATTCTACCAGATCCAGAGCACAACCTCCATTGTGGCAAACACCAAACATGTAAGTGGATAGTTCCTCTTGTAATTCCCCTAGTATATGGGAGTCACAAAGACCACGTTGCCTTACCACAACTGGAACTTATCCCAACCCAAAAGGACATTAGTGGAACTCATCACGACTTGCTGCTATGATAGCCTTGCAAGTCTAGATGTGAGACCGCTAAAATACACTTAAATCACAGATTAAGTTTAAAGCTCACATGAAAGTTCTACAATCTAGAGTCCAGGGCCACAAGAGTCAGTGTTTCTAGTGAAGCAATCACACTAATGGTAAGGACCACTTGGGAGTCAAACCCAATAGGATCTTCAACCCAAACCAACTCCCAATAGAAGTGTCTGAACCAACATGAGCTATTCGTCCTTCCTGATAGACCTCTTTGTGATGCCACTATCCCGAAGGTCCCTCTACTAGATCCTTGAGAATAGTTCACCTGAACCAAGAAACAACTGATCGGAGGAAAACACATGGGATCACACCCAATAGCTCACCCAACGATGCAAGCAAATGAGATAGGTAGCCAACTCCACTTGGCTCACCCCATCTTCGTCGTAGTTAGCCTAAAAGAAAACAAAGGAGAAGAAGATCTCCATAGATTGAACAACACTACACCATTAGACCCACCAACAAACAAGAAAATCAACAACAAGACATTGCAAACGAAACACTAGAGAAATAAATCTCCACTGCCCAAATGACACCAAGCCATTCAAGTCACAACCAACCAAGCCAACTGGGTATCCAAACAAGATATCCCAAGCAACACACAACTAGCAACACACTAGGCTATGCCACTCCTTGGCCAAACCCTAAAGAAAATGTGTGATACAATTGCACAACACCAATGCGTGGCTCCACACACATCACCTCCCAGATAACCTTGTCCTCAAACAGAATATCTAGAAGAAACAACACAAACTGGGGAACTCACCAAAACCACCACGAAATAACAACACACTCCTAAGGAACCATTGGGTCATCTAGGACAACAACGACCATCTAGGGACCACCAAGTCACCCAGAGGAACATCAACCATCTAGGGATCCACCAAGTCACCTAGAACAACAACACACATCTAGAGACCCACCAAGTCACCCAGAACAACAACACAAAACTGGAGACCCACCAAGTCACCCAAAGACCATAGAAGAATGGAATTCAAAGCATCCTCTACACCCACCACAAGGACAACAACAATGACTACACATCTAGGAAGCCTCACGCTTCACCCAAATACGATAATAAGAGTACGGAGTTGCAAGCATCCTCCCATATCGACACCAACAACCCAGATAGATGACAGACAACAACCACAGGCTACCAACAAAAAATGAACACTAGTAAGACAGACAGTAGACAAACAAATAGGCAAACAACAGATAGACAAATAAACAAGCAGCAACAACCATGGAGGGTACACCAAAGGCAAACAACTATTGCACCCTGTCCTCCATAATAAGACATCAAATAGCCCAATGCTGGGTGATGGGTAACCCCCTTTAAAGGGAAAACACGTCCTCTAGTCAACAAATGTGGCATGCCTAACCCCCTTAAAGGAAACAAGGCACTGCCTCAACAAGCACCCTACCTTCTCACAGTCACAGCACACCAAGCAAACCAGTACCGACAACAGATGTGCACAACTCTAGGCAACCCAACTCACCTAACCTCACATACTGCTAAGTCTCCTAACCTACATGCCAGCATTGAGCATTACCTAGAAAACAACACCACCACGCCAACGTCAAACGGGTGCTTCAGCCATGCATACTCGTGGACAACACCAACCACCATGCTTACGGGGTTGAGGAACCCAAGCGAACCACTCAACAAGAGTGAACGCAATTTCACACTCTACTCCCACCACCCTCACAAGCAGTTCCACCAAGTCAACGATCACGAGAAGTCCAACCACTATGAAACCATCCAACGAGGGGTCAACGTCCATCCCCAAACGAGAATGCAAACCGTCACTCTCCAGATTCTTCATGGTCCTTCACATAATATCCTCGCCGAACTAGAGCTAGAGCCAAAAACATTCCTCAACACTGTAAGCAAGAAAATCAAGAAAATTAATAAAATCAAGGTGCAAGAATGCATGACATGTAATTCTATAGAGTCACCTGACCAGGCATCCCTAGGCTAGTGCTCCTAGGTGGACCCATGCTTTGATACCAACTATAACGACTCCCAAGTCGCTACCACCCAATTTAGCTACACAATTTCATTTTTTATCTTTTTATTAAAATTACAATTATGCTAATCATGCAAATGAATCTAAGTACACTCAACAATAATAAATAAATAATTGAAATAAACTAAACTACAAACTCATCAAAATCCCAGATGTGTGGCAGCGTGACTCCTATATACACTAGTAAAACCAGCTCTTATCCTGTACTTACCAAGAACACCAAAACCAAAGCACACGCGAGTGACCACTCAAACGGTCACCCAGCACACATCCACTTAATCACTCAACACACCACACCGAGGAAACAGGCGTAACTATGCCCTACACAATAAGTACAAGTACCTCACCTTGATGCCACTCACCAAGCCTAGCAATCCATTATTGCCTAACAAGCAGCGAAATCTCAAAGTCATGCCTTTAAAATCATTCTTTTCTTTCCTTTTCAAAACCATGTGCAAGCTCTTTTAAAATCCTTTATGTATGCTCGAGATAGCCATTCTTGCCAAATCAAGCCCAAAAGCCATACCAAAGCAAACAGCCTGGTTCCACACACTCTCTATGCAAATCAGACAACCAACAGTGCCTAAACACTCTCCATAGCATCCAAAACACCTACAGCAACCATAAAGTACAAACTACAGAGCCTCTGCTCAGCACAACACCAAAGCCACAGAGCCATCACTCCAAAACACAACGCCACACTAATGCAGCAGCACAGCCTCCTCTAGACCAAAACCATGGAGCACCGCTCCCAAAGCACAACGCTACATTGGTGCAATACCACAGCCTCCACTAGGCCAAAGCCCAACTCCTGAACTAGGGCTCAGCAAAACCACAAACAACGTGTTGTATTGTTTGGTGCTAAGTAGTCAACACTGGCCACAAGCAGTCCATTGAGGAGCGACCACGACGTCTACACTTCTACGGACCCACCACTCTATGCAAGAGTGAATCCATCCAGTAGTCCTCCCACCTAGAGAACCCTCAATGTGCCAACGCCCACCAGGAAAGGTTGTCCTGTCACTATGGACGCTACCAGTCATAGGACATGTGCGCTACCCCTCCTAGCCACTACAGGATACACGCTCTCGGCATCCTCCACACAGTATCTGGTCTGGAGGAGCATCACCTCACCACCCATGATACCCACAAGTTTTGGTACCTATAACTCCCAAGGTATTAAACCCAGCTACGCAGAAGTCTCATACCTCCTGAGTCCATTGCCATGATACCCTATGAACAAACAGTACCCTAGGCCTCAGTGCTTGAGACAAATGGAGTGTCATACCTCCCAACCCAACTAGTACCTCGTCCTGTAAACATCAACCTCAGTCTTGTGAACGACAATCCAAGAGTGTCATACCTCAAGGATTCGACGAACACACCTCGGCCTATTGGCCTCAAGACCTCAACCTAAGCAACGTGCTCACCTACCTAGGAATGTGGTCTACATCCTCTGAAACCATTTGCAAACCTATGCATTTCCTTTCCAAAACTCTTCGAAAAATAATTTAAATATTCTTTCAAAAACACCACAAAGCATAGCCTGGACAGCTCCACTGTCTGGCCCAGCAAACCACACCTTGGGAGTGTCTGAGTTTCAAAGTACCTCGCTCAACCTACAACGACAACCTAAGCAAAACAACCAATAAAAGCATCATCTAGGTATCAAACTTACCCAGAAGACACCACACCAGAACAGCCACAACCAGAACTCTATGCTCTGGTGCCCAAATATAAGATGCCTACTGGCTCGTGACCCTCGAGAGCACAGCCAGATCAAAGTCAAAGACCTGACACAGTGCCACTGAATACTATATTCAATGCACTACCCACAAAACCACAGACCTAGAGATGTTATCATGATCCCTAAAGTTCATTCTAAATCATCTAGGGAATGACCTATTATCTCTAAATCATATCATCTTTTATTCTTCCTGTACCCCAAGTGGACTCTTACTAATTTATTTTAGGCAAATCCTACAATCATTCTAATAATTATCCTAATCATTTATACTATTTTATTTATTACACCAAGATTAATATATATATATATATATATATATGATTGGGTTCATGTGCACTTTACCTCAAAACACTCTTTAGATAAAGCTTCATCCTAACCATTCATCCTACCTCTACACATCTTAAAGAAAATATAAAACCACAAATAGCAAAAACAATGGTTTTACATTTTTTAAATCTCTAAATCAAAAAACTTTATGGAAAACTACACCACATTTATTATCCATTTTATCCTACGTTAAACGGAACTCAAAAAGCCCATCCCACTTCCTTCAACTCTTTCTTCTCCCATTGAATCCCTTCTTCTTTTCCATCGAAAACCAAATGGTGGCTTGCAGCCTCTCTCCATGAAAACCAAGGGCCTCAACAACACCAGCGGTCTCTCTGCCCGACCCGTCGAAAAGGGCTTGGGTGCTGAGCAATGGGAACCAGAACGTGTCGTGCCTCGTCGACAGGTGCAAATCTGATCTCAACAGCTGCAGGGACTACCACCGCTGGCACCAGGCCTACATGGCCCACTCCAATACTCCAATGGTGCTGGTTGGTGGCCAAGAGTAGAGGTTCTGTGCCTATCAGTCGTGTTGAAACTGGTATCATCAAGCATGGCATGGTTGTGACCTTCAGTCCAACTGGGCTCACCACTGAAGTGAAGTCTGTTGACATGCACCACGAGGCTATGTAGGAAGCTCTTCCAGGCAACAATGTTGGTTTCAATGTTAATAATGATGCTGTCAAGGATCTCAAGCGTCGTTATGTTGCTTCCAACTCCAAAGATGATCCTGCTAAGGAAGCTGCCAGCTTCACATCTTAGGTTATCATCATGAGCCACCCTGATCAGATAAGAAATGACTATACCCCTGTTCTTGATTGCCACACCTCTCACAATGTTGTGAAGTTTTCTAAGATCTTCATCAAGAGTGATTGGCGATCTGGCAAGGAGCTTGAGAAAGAGCCAAAATCCTTGAAGAACGGTGATGCTGGTATGACAAAGATGATTCCCACCAAGCCCATGGTGGTGGAGACCTTCTCTACCTATCCTCCTCTTGGTCATTTTGCCATCATCGACATGTGGTAGACTGTTGTTGTTGGTGTCATCAAGAGTGTCGACAAGAAGAACCAACTGGTGCTAAGGTCACCAAGTTTGTAGCCAAGGAGAAGTGAATATTTATCTGGTCCACAAGTGGAACTATTCAAGTATTATATTACAGGTTTTATTTGATCAAGTTGTTGAAGTTTGGTTACCGGTTTCACAACTGGGTTCTTGATAGATGATGGCACTTTATCATGGTTGTTCTGCATTTTGAATTTATTTTTAATTTTATTTGGAGTACTTTCTATTGAAGCTTAAACTTTTAGAATTCCTTAGTTGCTATGAAAAAAAAATTGAATGAAAGAGTTTTCATAGAAAAAAGCTTTCGTTTCATGGAAAAAAAAGTTTTTCATGGAAAAACGTTATAATGGAAAAATAGAATAAAAGAAATAAGTTACAATGTAATTATAAAACCATGATGTAATAATGCAAAGAGATAAATAAAATAATAGTAAAAAGAAATGAAGAAATAAGCTAGGGAACATTAATTGAATGATGTTCTTTTTACTTTTTTCAAACGAATACCATAAAATGAAAACTTTTAAAACGAAAACTTTCTTCCATGAAAAACCCTTTTTCCATAAAACGAAAATTATTTTCCAAGAAATGAAAATATTTTTTCATTAAAAACTTTTTTTCATGAAACAAAAACTTTTTTCCATGAAAAACTCTTTCATTAGAGAACACCAAAATATTGAAAAATGTGTAAAACCCTTAGTATTCCCAAAATTAATGGTAACTGAATCAATTATTACCATATTTACACGTTATTTAATATCAACAATTAATTAAATATATTCTCTCTCACATTACCCTTCAAAACACAAAGCCACCATTAATATAAGAGTGGTTTTCATATTGATCATAGGAACGAGATCCAACAGTTATAAATTACTTTACCTCAAAATAACATTTTGACGTAAGGTGCAGTAAATACCTCCGATATATACATATATATATATATATATATAAGAAGATTATCAGATGCGGCCAGGCCTCACTTTTGGAATGTGAGGCCCATCATCTACTGCTGTCCATTTCGAAATGAATGGCCAGATTTGATTCTTTATTTAATTATTTCTTTTGCATGTGTTGATAAATGTATTGAATTGTGAACAATTTTTTATTAATCTGATTTG
>JAMKQA010006950.1:0-14835 GCA_024699735.1 Posidonia australis
TCAAAAAGCACATTAGTTCCTGAATTTTAAGGTTTTTGCTGAAACCCTGTTTTCCCTTAAATCTTGAGTTGATCTCACTTCTTCTATAAAATGAGTTTGTATGGTTTTGTAGCCAAATATTTCCATCTTTAAAAATCTCTAATGTGTGACTGGATTCCAAGGCACCATTGTCCTTGAATACTTATTCCAGTTTTAAGTTAAATTTCAGCAACTAAAGGCCATTCTGTGATGCTTTCTTTGTGTGTCTTTTAGTCATTTTTTGGATTTATAGTGTGATACTGACAACAAGGTTCATCCACAAAATCACCCATTTACTCCTTTCTTCATGTTTTTCTAGTATCTAGAGAACATTACTTCATCATATTTGTGATGTACTCACAGTGTGATACTGATCAATTTTCATTTTTTTCATTTTTGCTTTAAGAGTATATGTTTCTTTGGATGTCTTTTGCACTTTTAAACTCACATAATGATTCCAAAACTTTGGCGATGCTTCATTAGCACTTTTCTTATAGTTCCATAATTCCTTTTTTTTTGTTTTGCAATTTTTCTAAAACATATTAGTTCTGCCATGCCTATACATTATTATCCTAAACTGAAGTTGTATACTTCTTGCTCAGAAGCCATATGGATAAAAAAAAGAAAAAGGAGTCGCTACCTAATCTTTTAAGGGAAAGATGAGGAAAACCACAAAAAATTAAATGGGGATGCAAATGCGAAGACTAGGTGTCTGCTAACCAGAGGATGGGTAAGGATTCCTATTACGCACGAGGAAGTGTTAGGCACCATCGTACGTCCGAGAAACTTGGTCTTTCTAGTCTAAATCTTAAGGTTAGATGAATATTTGCTAAGCCTAGACCATACTCTAAACATGCTAATATGAATATCTAGACAAAACTAGATGGATGTGCATGATGGTATGTGAAAACTGCAGAGAAATCCGCAAGAAATGACGAAATCGCAAAGTACGACACGACAAAGGGAATCAAATGAAATGACGAGATTTTTAGTGAGAAAGACTCAGAAAATCACTTAGGCCTCAAGGAAATCAATAATGCAAACAACTTAGGTCAGCGGAATCATGAAAAATATTGCGGAAATCAGGATGGAAAAATTACCAAGAAGTCCACGTAAAACGGACAAATTTGAACATGTAAAGTAATTCACATAAAATAACGATGTTTTTGCAAAGAATGACTCAGAAAATCACATCAGTGTCAAAGGGATCAAAAATACAACAGACACAAATTATTAGAAGTGCAGAAAATATCATGGAGATCTGAATGGGAAAATTACAAAGTAACCTACATAAAACAGATAAACGTTGATATGTGAAGAAAATCACATAAAATAACGGTGTTTTTGGACCGATTGCTCGGGAGAACCGTACTGATGTCAAAATGATAAAAAAATTGATATCAACCCAAGTCTTTGGAATCATAAAAAGGTTGTGAAAATCAAAAGGGAGAAATAATCTGCAATTGGGTCAATGTGAGCCTTTTGGTTAGTTTATGTGCACCCTCAGGCGATGGAATCCAAATCAAATCATAAAAATCAATAAAACATGTGAAATGTATATAAAATGTCGAAAATAGTATTCACAAGAAAATAGGGAAGAATCAAGAGTCAAATTGAATAAAAAGACTGTAAACAAGGAAAGTGACAAATTTACTGGCTAAAGTGCAAAATTAACAAGGAAATATCAAATCTATTTGAAAAACTCTACAAAAATCAGGAAACAGGAAAATATCATATGAACTAAGGTGGAAAAATATTTTGACAAAAAAAAGAGGTGTTAGAAGATCACATGTTGCAAATTGAGAGAAGTTAATGCTCCAAAGCGTAAAAGTCGCAGAAAGATGGCAAATCATGATTGAATACTGTACAAAAGGCTTTATTTTAATATTTTGAATTAGCAGAAAAAGAAATGCAAGATAATGATGTGAAAAGTGTGAAAATTGTATTTTTGATAATTTCATGGAAATGTAGGGGCTTATGTGTAAAATATACATGAAATGTATAAATAGGACCAAAATATGAACTTAGAAATGATTTTATATTATAGTTATGGTTTTTAGATGAAAATTTTATTTATGAAGGAATTTATAAACATATGTGATCAATAAATGCAAAAAATGCCAAAATGTAATATAATATCCAATTATAACCATGATTAATGATTTAAAAATTAATTCATGGGCCTTGATGCAATTGCTCATGCTCAGAAAACGTTATTGAATAGGTTGAGGGACTTATGCCAAATTCCAAGATTAAAATGCAATAAAAAAACAAGTTTTTTAATTGTTCAATGTAATTATAGATAATTTCATGTTCTAGATGCAAAATTCCTAAGGAGAATTCGTTCTTAAAAGTTCTGGAGACTTAATGCAAAAGATCAAGGCTTAAATGTAAAGAAAATTCAGTTTTAATGAAAGTTAGTGTAATTTTTAAAACTTTCAGGGTTCAGAATGCAAATTTCATAGGAAAATTTATTTAAAAAAGGTTTCAGGGACCAAATGCAAATGTTTAGGACTTAAATGTGATAAAAGATTGAATTTTAAGGATGATCAGTGTGATTTAAAATAAATTAAGGTTCAAAATATAAATTTCACTAGGAAAACTCATTTTAAAATGTTTCAAGGGTTAATTGCAAATATTCATGACTTAAGTGTGAAGAAATTATGGTTCCAGGGACCTAAGCATGATAAAATATTCAAGAATGCATTAAAAATGGAAAAAATCCAAAGATACAGGGAATTATATGCAAATTTCACAAAGAAAATAAAAGAATTGAAAGTATTTTAAATTTACAAGGGTTAAACTATAAAAGACCAGGACCTAAATTAAAAGAAAAGGATCTAGTAGTAATAAAACTTAAAATTAAAGAGTCTGGACCCAAATATTTCTTATTCGAAGATCGTCGGAAGATCACTGACGTTCTCCCTTTGGCGATCACTCCGGCGACGAAGCAGCGGCGACCTAGCGGCGAGGGGCGGTGAGCGACGGTCTCGAAGGCTAGAGTGGAGCACGGTGGAAGTGGCTGGGGTGGCTTGAGCCTCTCCTCCCACCTCGCGCTTTGACGAGATGTCTGGCCGATGGCAGGGAAGACGATGGTGCGGCGCAGCGGCGCTCTAGCGACTTAACTGGCGCGGTGGTGGCTAGGGAAGCTTCGGGAAACTACGACGGAGCTCTGAGAGGAAGCTGCAAGGTCCAGGGTGGTCCGTGGAGTCCCTCCCACCTCTGAGTCGGCGTCGATGGCTGCGGCGAATCGTTAGGGCGATCCAAACGGTGATGGGACGATGCAGAGATGTTTGTGGAGAGGTGGAGAAGCTTCTCGAAGCAACGATGCAGAGCAGGAGTGCTTGGCGTGTTTCAGCGTCTCCTCGACATTGGTCGACGGTGGTGGCAAGGCTGCGGCAATGGCGATGGGGCAGTGGGGTCTTCAGGTGGCCAGAGGGGGGTTCCTCGAGAGCAAGAGAGCTCTTAGAGGAAAGAGGAAGGAGAGGAGGAGAGGTCTAGGACCTCTCCTCGGAGCTAGGAAGCCACTGACTTCTCCAGCGGCGGGGAACCCACTACAGACGGCGAAGGTGACGGCGGACAGGGGGGGCTTCCCCGTCGAAGCGCTACCCAGGAAACCTACGAGAACTAGGAGGCTTAATGCAAAAGAAGAAACCAAAAGAATGAGACAGGGGATTACCTGATCGGAAGATGTAGCTCCCCGGTGAAGCTCGACGACGAGATTCTGATTTCTCCGATAACGCTCTGGCTGGGGCTCCGAGCTGCTAAAAAGGACTAAGGTGGCCTGGAAAACGGGGCTAGATCCTCTTGTGATTTGGGTGTCAAGGGAGGAAGGATTTTGCTTGTTGGAGGGGAGGCTTGTCGATGAGTTCGTCTGTCGACGGTGAGGAGCTTTTAAGCTCCGATAGAACGCTCCTCCACGGTTGATCATCGTCTTGGATGGCCTCCGCACTATAGGATTAAGGGCTGGACGGAAGAAGAAGGTCCGGAGATCACGTGGATCAGGAATCATGTGCCGAAGATCGCGGGATTTGCTGGAGATGACGTCGGAGAAGTCGCTGGAAAAAGCAGGGTCGTCGGTGGTGAAGGCTCATTGGAATTATTTTTGGGTGTTTATAAAGTTTTCTATTTAAGGGTTAATTGGGCTTATTAAGCCTGCAACGGGCTTAGGGTTTTGGTTTTTTTTAATTTTCTTTTGTTTATTTGTTATAAGATTTTGTTTTTTAGGTTTTTAAATGGATTTTGGGTTTTTGATTTTAAGTTTTAAATTAGGGTTTTGTGATTAAAATTGATTTTTAATTTTGGGATTTTTATTTATGTTTTATAATTTTAATTAAGTTTGTGGTTAAGGTTTATTTAATTGCTTTTAAATTAGGATTTTAATTACTTTAGGCTTTTTTTTAATTTTATTTTTGTTTTGGGATTTTCATGGATTTTTGATTTTAAGTTTTAAATTAGGGTTTTGGGATTTAAATTTGTTTTTTAATTTTAGGATTTAAGGTTTAATTAATTGGTTTTAAATTAGGGTTTTGACTTTTAATTAGGTTTTATGGTTTTAATTTAGGGTTTTTGTGTTTTAATTAGGGTTTATTGGTTTATTTAGGGTTTTTGGGTTTTAATTGGGGTTATTGGTTTATTTAGGGTTTTTGGATCATAGATTAGAGTTTTCACTTAATTACTTGAATTTTAAATGGATTTAAGTGGATTTTATTTCATTTTGACTTGAATTAGGGTTTTTGCTTCATTAATTGGATTTTAAGTATTTTAAATTTGACTTTGATTTGAATTATGGTTTTTGTTTTATTAATTGGATTTTAAGTGTTTTAAATTTGATTTTGATTTGAATTAGGGTTTTTTGTTTTATTAATTAGATTTTAAGTGGATTATATTTGATTTTGACTTTAATTGGGGTTTTTGTTTGATTAATTGCATTTTAGTTGGATTTTATTTAATTTTGTCTTGAATTTGGACTTTTACTTGATTAATTTTGGATTTTAAATTTGTTTTGTTTGGTTTTAATTTTAATTAAGTTAGAGTGGACTTATGTTGGGCTGAATGGGCTTGTGTGGGCTTAAGTGGGCAGTGTTTTGGTGGTCACAATCGAAGCATCATCCGGAGGAGTCTGCTGCCAAGTGACTTCAAAATCGGAGTGTCTACACCTTCCAAACTTTAACTTGGCTTTTGTTGTTGAGTTTGTTGGGTCTTTTTAACTTCTTCCTTTTATTTCAGTTGGTTGTGGGTGCACCAATGTTTTAAATGTTGATTTTATGTGACTTTGGTCATTCAAAAATAGGAAACATGTTGAAATGAAAAAACGGAACTCCATGGAAATTGGCTAAAAACTTTGAATTTCAATTAATACTCTAGGATAAGCTAAAGTAAGCAATAATGTACATTTAAGACTATTTAGATTTATTTTTTAAAAATATATCATATTAAAAATACACATATACTTAATACAATCGTCTTGAAGTTTAAATCATATTGGGATTTTCCATTAATTACTCTAATAGTTATAGAGTATAATTATTGAATTTAGGGAGTGGATTTTGGAGATCATAGTTGCTTATTTTTATTATTACCGTAGTGTTTATTTGGTATAGTTATCTATGCTATTGTGTATACTTGTCCATACTATTGTATGTACTTCTTCATGTCTTCTGATTATTTTTCTATGTTATTGTGTATACTTGTAATCAGGGTTTAAATGTCGATTTTGTGTTAGATTTTAGTCTAATGAAAATAAGAAACGTGTTGGATTTCAGTGGAAATTGTAGTGGAAATGCGGTAAATTTACAGAAATCTACGGAAATGGTAAAAAAAACTTTGAATTTTAATTTGAAACTTTTAAATAAACTAAAATATGCAATAATATACATCTAGGATTACTTAGATTTAATTTCTAGACATATATCATATTTAAAATGTTACATACATTTAATACGAATAAGCTGAAGTGTAAAAAAAAACTTAACAAATGTTTAAAAATAAAAATGCTCATAAAATCTAGCTCATATATGCTTAATACCATTAATAATGTTTTAATTCATAAAAATCTTGTTATTATTCAGTAATGTTGTGGTCACAATGAATTTACTGTGGAATTTGAGACTCTTCATGACACATAGCTATTCTAAGACATATGACTGTAATATATTTGGTATTTAGCAATATGGTAGTGATATTATGATAATGGCTGCTGTATTAGGAATCTCTTTGGTAGATGTTGTGAAAAAAATACTGTTTGAGGAATTCTTTGAGACTGTTGAGTGATATAATATTGATTTGGAGGACATTGATAAGGTTGTTGCTCGTATTTTATTAGTGGTTGTGCATAATTGAAGATAGAGTTGATATTTCATTCATTTTGTTGACATGGAGCATAAGAAGATGAAGTTCTCATTCATCCACTTTTAGAGTTATATTCTGATTGTTCATAAGAATCACCTCCAAAAGAATTGTAATCATAGAGGTTTATAGGATCACCAATCCTTAGAGAGTTAAGTGACTATAATAAACTTTTTGTAGTACGACTGCTCTAAGAGTTAGAATCTCTTGTTGTGTCTTCACGATGTCTTCTTCTATACTGATATGATAAAGATTTAGTTCTTGATGATTATCGGACTCTATGATGTTCGTCTTATGTAGCATATGTGAATATATCCTCTTCTATGAATGGGGTTAATTGATCTTTCACTATTTTCTTATGGTTTTTCAATTGTCAATGGAATTCCATCGCTACCACCACCAGTTTTATTGTCGTTTGGTAGTTGTGTGAAATAATGATTTGTCTCGCCTCTTAAGCCTTGAGTTTCACCATGAGAATATTTTGATGAACCGATGTATTTTTTTGCATTGACGCCCATTTAATCAGTAATTCTTAACTTGGTCGATTAGTTTCTTCATTTAATATTGATTCTTGATTTTTTTGCAGCTACTCAAGTATAGAATAATTATCTTCCTCCTCATTACATACACACACAAAAAATCAATTGGATCTAATTGGTCTTTATCTTCTCTATCTCTGATATATTCTATTCTCAATCTCATGTTATAATGCACAAAGATCAAGTCATTCAATATTGTTGTCCCTAATCTATCCATTCTCATTGTATGAATGAGATTAATGTGCTTCAATTTCTTTCCTAATGTTGACGCTGTTTGAGAGAGAATCCTTATTGCATTTTTTCTCATATTTGGAGCATTTGTTTCATTAAGCACCTATCATTTATCTTAAATATGATATCTAGTCATATTATTATTTAAGGTTTTAAAGTAAAAGAAATAATATTACAATCATTAGTTGGAGTCATTGTATGATGAGAAGCAATTGCAATTGTTAAGTAATCTTCAAATGAGAAAAGTTGGTCTATGAAGTATTTGATCTCATTTAAAACTTGTACTTAAGTATTAACATTTGACTCCAACTTTCTAATTACAACTTTTATTGATGCCTATGGTTTGGAAGGATTCTCGTTGTATGAGCGTAGTGAAAACGAGGATTTAAATAATATGCCACATTAAAAAGGAGTCATTTAGTAATTGTATTAGCATAATGATAACAAGTATGAATATATATATATAAGTATTTCTTAAGATACTTATCAATTTCATTCAAAGGATGAAGAAACATTCTATTTCATTTTTCATTTATAATTTTCAGGTACGTTTTTTAAAATCTAAGTGTTGCATCATTCACAGTATCTTTCATCAAATTTATTGTAAGAAGCTCATAGTAGATTTCTTATCTCCATCTACTAAGTGAAGGACTTTTAAAACTGACTTCATGATGTTTACTATGTTTTTGGCATCTTTCTAAAATAATGTGTCATTAACTATTGCATTGATTCTCTTACCAATTAGACTATCTTTTTCATAGTACTTGTATTATACTCAAGAATTAAACATATACTTAAATCAATTTTTATTATCTAAGTATAATTTGGAGAGTAATGTTGTTGGTGGCAAATTGTGTCGCTTCTAAATGAATCAAATCACCACTACAATACTTGAGTGATCTCATAAATACTACTATGTAGGAGTGATTGTAAATAAAATTGGTTATAGTTCTTGCATCCCTTACTATCTTCTTTACTAACTTCTTCTTTCTAAAATCTTTAAGCATTAAATGAATGCAATAAGTTGCATATAGTGTCTACTAGATTCAATACTTACACATGATTCTTTTACCTATCTTTTTATAATTACTGTCATTATTAGTAATAATTTGAGCAACATTTTCTTTTTCCACTTGTTTAATTATTTCATCTATTTACTTGTTGATGCACTTGTAATATCTAATAATATTAGAAGTATCAATGGACTATAAGAAAATAGTACGATTATCACAATAAATCATGAAGTTGATGATTTATTTTTTTAGTTGTATTTGTTTAATCATCTCATATGATAGGGTTATTATTGTTTTAAGTTGTTAATGCAGCTTTGTAACTCTTCCTTCTTTGACTTTAGATATTTGTTCATTATTTCATAATTTGTTGGTGTTTTGACTCTAGTACATTCTTTTGCTGTTATATCAAGCGTATGTTGTAAAGAAGATCTTTTTGTAGTGTTTACCTAGATAGCATTAAGGAACGTATTCTTTACCACAACTTGACTAATCTTCTTTTTTGCATTTTCAAACATGTCTTTGATGGTTTTTTACCATGACTTCTCTTTTTGGATTGTAGCCAGATCTGGATTGTCATAGCTAGTAATACATTCACCTTTATCTTTATGTAATGTATGTTTGAGATTAATTATGTAGTGTTACATGTGTTTACATGTAATAAGGTAATTGGATATCCATTTATATCTATCCCTATTGTAACCATGTCCGTCTGGAAATCCAGCGTGGAGTCGCACCAGAGGGAGGAGGTCACAACCATGTCAGGACGGCAAAGGCGTAAAATAGGATAAAATGAAAAAAAATGAAGTTGCCACCTAGTCTTTTAAGGGAAAGACGAGGAAAACCACTGACAAACCACAAAAAGATGAATGCATGCTATGCAAATGAAGATGCCAAATGTCTACAAATCAGATGATAGGTAAGGGTTCTTGTTACGCACGGGGAAGGTATTAGGCATCTCCTTACGTCTTAGAAATTCGTTCTTTCTACTCTGATTCGTTTGCTAAAGGTTGCATGAATGTTTGTTAAGCCTAAATTGTGTTTTAATTATGGTAATATGAATGTCTGGTCATGACTAGATGGATGTGCAAGATGATGCGAAAATTGCGAAGAAAACCACGAAATGACTGAATAATGAAACATGAAACGGTAAAGAAAATCATATGAAATGACGATGTTTTTGGAAAGAATGACCTGGAAAAAATACCGAAATCAAGAAAATCAAAAATACGATCGACTCAAATTGTTAAAATCATAGAAAGCATCATAGAAATCAGAATGGAAAAATTGCAAAGAAGTCCACGTAAAACGATCAAATAGTGATGTACGAAAAAAATCACATAAAATGACGATGTTTTTGGAGGAAATGGTCTGAAAAACCAAACTGATATCAAAAGGATTAAAAGTGGGGTCAACTCAAATTGTCAGAATCATGGAAATTGTTATGAAAATAAAAAAAGAGAGAAAATAATCCACGATTGGGCTAATGTGGACTTTTAGGTCAGTTTGTGTATGCCTTCAGGTAATGAAATCCAAATAAAATCAAAAGAAAATCCCAAAAATGCAGAATAAAGGAAATCAAATCAAATGTCAAGTGAAGGAATTTGAAAACGAAATGAGGAAAAATCCACGGAAAATCATATAGAGTGCAGGCTTATTAAAAAAGGATAGAATGATATGCAAATGTAGCGAAAATTATGTAGAATACATGAAAATAGACCTAAATTTGTAGAAAATGTTGAGGAATAATTTATACAGAGATTATGTATGACTTAGTGTAAAAACTAACATGTATGTACATAAATTGATGGTACGGGGGTGATTTGGTAATTTGACGAGGTCAAATGTGATAACCATGTACATGTGCATGATGTAAGGTCAAATATATGAAAAAATGTATGCGAAATGTTGGAAAAATCTTGTTTACAAGGAAATAGAAAAGAGACAAGGTTTTAAATACGAGAAAATAATGTAAACATGTTAAAGAGCAAGATCAGGGACTAAAATGTAAAATTCATGAAAAAAAGGAAAAAATCCTGATTAAAATATATTCAGTGACTTCTATCCTAGTGTGCAGATGATGGATTAAATGAAAATGTGACATAGAGATTTGTGAAAATTGCATCTTGGTAATTTCTTGAGAATTCAAGGTTTGATGTGCAAAATTCACACGTAATGTGCAAATATAACTAAAATGTGAAATTAAATATCAATTCACAATGCAAACATTATTTCTGAGTGAAAGCTATATTTAAGTGCAAAAATATAAATAAAAGAAGTGGAAAATGTCAAAAAGGGGTATGATAACAATTAAAATCCTAATTGATGAATTTGAAATTAAACTAAGGGCATGGATGTAAATTTTTTATACTTAATGATTGTATGCTATGAATCCAGGGACTTACTTGTAAAATGTTAGGAGTTAAATGTGGTAAAAATTAGACTTTTATGATGATCAGTGTAATTATGAAATCCTAAGGACTCAATGCAAAACCTAAGAACTTAATTGTAAAGAAAATATGATTACAAGGGTTTAAATATGGGAAAACTTGTATTAATTTAATAATTTTAAAAAATCAAAATATGTAGGGAGTCATATGTAATTCTTACAGAAAGAGATAAAGAAATAAAGAAATAAAAGTTATTTAAAACTACAAGGACTTAAACATAAAAAACAGGATCTAAAAGAAATGATTTAAGGACCTAAGACTAAAAACCTAAAACTAGTTGGGCCTAAGCGAAAAAACTACCCTTCGAAGTTCATCGGAGGATTGCCGACGTCCTCACTCTGACGCGACCTCCGACGACAGCCCAACGGCGGTGGTCCAAGAAGCTGTGGAGGATGACGGTAGAGTTCTTTGGAGTGGTGGATTTGGCTGGGGCAGCTTAAGACGTCTCCCTTACCTTTAGCTTCGACAAGGTGGTTTGTCGATGCTGGGGAAGACGATGGCGAGGCGGCAGCGGCTCTCTGGCGACAGCAAGGCTCGATCAGAGGTTAGAGAAGCATCGGGGCGGCACGAGGAGGCTCTTAGAGGTGTCCTTGAGGACTGGGGACGTTTGGGATGTTCTACCCATCTATGGCGTCGGCGGCAAAAGTTGCAGCGGCGAGGGCTCCACTCCAATGACCAAGGAGGAGGCGTGGTAGCCAGGCGGGTCTTCTGGAGGCGGTCGTGAGCAGCGGGGGCATCCGGAGGGTTCCAGTGGGCTTTGTAACGGCGATCGATGGTGTAGAGCGGCGACGAGAGGTTTCCGGCCATTGGAGGCCAATTAGACTCCTCTTGAGCAATGGAAGCTCAAGGAAGAGGAGGAGGAAGAGGGAGGAGAGGCCCATAGGGCCTCGCATGGCTTAAGAGGCCACTGACCATGCCGATGGTGGTGAACCCACCACCAGAGGAAAGGAAGACGACGTAGGGGCGGCGATTTCTGGCAACACTTGGTCTAGGAACCTCGACTGATCCTAGTAAAAGTAAAAAAGGAAAAAAAATGAACTAGATGCGGGATTACCTAGCTATAGGGTTGTTGTCTCTCCTACGTGGCTGTCGGTGGTGCTCTGGTGGCGACAGTAATTCAAGACTTCTGGGGTTGGCCAAAGGTTGAAGGAAGTTCTGGATGTCAAAGGGATTTGTTAGGTTGGCTTTGGCTCGAAAGGAGGGGTTCTTTTGTAGGAATTCAAGCGTTGGAAGGTAGGATTGAACTGTCGGCGATCAGAGGCTTTTAAACACCGATCAAGCCTTCTCTCGTCGTCGATCTTCCTCCTCAGGGGACTAGCACTGTTGGATCAAGTACGTGCTGGAGGAGGGAAAGGCTGGAGATCACGCAAGGACAGTTGCTGATTGGGATTTGACGTCGAAGATCTCGGGATTGTTGGAGATGGTGCCGGAGTTTGCCAGGCTGTAGTTGGCGATGGCCAGAATTTTTTTTCTGACTGCCCTAACTTGTTGATTAAGAACTGTGAAATGGATGTATTGGGTTGAACAGGTCTGGGTTTTAGCCTTTTGTTTTTAGAGTTTTTAGGTTTTAAGGGATTTTAGGGTTTTATGTTTTAGGTTTTTTATTATTTGTTTTGGTGATTTTAATTAAGTTTTTTTTTTATTTTGTGATTTTTAAGGTTTCCCTGAATTTGGTTAAATGACTTTAATTAAGATTTTTGGATTTATTAGGGTTTTGTTTATTTTAGGTTTTTTATGGTTTTAATTAGGATTTTGAGTTTAATTAGGTTTTTTTTCTTTTTGGATTTTAATTAAGGTTTTGAGTTTGTTTAAGTGATTAGGGTTTTTTGGGTTTTAATTAAAGTTTTGAGTTTAATTAAGTGTTTTTAAATTAGGGTTTTGAGTTTAATTATGTGATTTTAAATTAGGGTCTTTTTGGATTTTATTATTTTAGGGTTTGTTCTGAATTTAAATGGATTTAAGTTTTATATTTGAGTTTTAATTTAGATTTAATTAGTTTTTACTTGTTTTAATTAGGTGTTTAATTTAAATTTTGATTTAATTGATTTTTATTAGAGATTTGACTTAGATTTTGATTTCATTGGTTTTTTGCTTATTTTTATTTAGATTGGGGTTTCTTTTTAATTAGATTTAATTTTTACTGGATTTTATTGGATTTTACTTGATTAGGGTTTTTGCTGAATTAATCTAAGTTTTAAAAGGTTTGCATGTATTTTACTTGATTTTGATTTTAATTAGGCTTTTCACTTAATTAACTTGGATTTTAAATACTCTAAATCGATTTTATTTGATTTTGATTTTAATTAGGAATTTCACTTAATTAATTTGGATTTTAAATAGTTTAAATGGATTTTATTTGATTTTAATTTTATTTAAGGTTTTCACTTAATTAAATTTGGATTTTAAGTTGCTTAAGTGGATTTTATTTGATTTTGGTTTTAATTAGGACTTTTACTCAATTAATTTGGATTTTAAGTGGATTTTATTTAATTTTTGTTTTAATTAGGGATTTTATTTGATTAATTTGGATTTTAAATATTTTAAATAAGTTTTGTTTGATTTTGATTTTTGATTAAGTTTGAGTGGGCTCGTGTGGGCTTGAATAGGTTTGTGGGTTTAGGATTTTGGTGGAGTTAGGGTTTAAGTAGAGTTAGGGTTCCGGTTTGGTGGTCGCAACCAAAACATCTTTTTAAAGGAGTCTGCTGTCAAGTAACTGTAAAATCGGGATATCTACACCTATATATATATATAACCCTACTTATTATATCTCTTTCACTCTCTTCCTCTAACATGGTACCGGAGTTTAGGAGAAACCCTTGGCACCCTTTCTATCGTCGATTAGGTCTTTTGGCTACCGTCCCACTGTTGATAGGGTCCCTAGGCCCTTCCTCTTATGCCAACAAGGCCCTTAGGCCTTTCCTCCTGCATTGACAGGGCCGGAGGCTCCTTTTTCTACATCGATAGAGACCTCAGGCCCCTCTTCTTGTGCAGATAGGGCCCTTCTACGGCAATAGGGCCTTTTGGCCCTTTCCTCATTGCCGACAAGCCCTCTAGGCTTCATCCTGTTGCCCAGTCAGGCCGTTAGGCCTGTCTAGTAGCCCTTTTAGGGTCATTTTTCTCATCTGCAGCCGTTGGTTAGGCCAATTGTCGTCTTTTCTTCCATCGATAACCTAGTCGGTGATTCTTACTACTGAGCAACTCATGAGACATGCTATGTCTCTCTTGTACGACTACTATTGATGGTGTTTTTTTTGTTGTCCACTTGTCTTACTACTTCTTAGACTATCCTGGGTCATTCAGTGGCCCTCCTTTCTACTTTTTGGGACTGTTTCATCATTGGATATTAACTACTTGACTCCAAACAGGTTTGGTCAGAAGGATTTCTTTGAGAATGGTCATGGCTTCCAAAGAGTCACTCATTAAAAACTTAAGTGGAATCTTCGAAAAATTAGATGGGTAGAGCTACTTGTTGTGGACATAGAGCTTTCAAACCTTCATTGCTGCACACCGCAAGATTAAACACCTCACATAATTGCCTCTTGATGTAAAGGACATTATATATGAGAATTGGTGCATCGATGACTCAGCGATAGTCTCCAGCAAACATGAACAACGGTAGCCAACAATTGGGCCTTTTATTCACTTGTGTCGGTTGATACGGGTAAGCTGCCACACAAAAAATGCAATGAGTCAACACAAGTAGGTTGACTCATTGATACACACACGATACAAGTATAGAAACATTGTATTTCTGGAAATACCATAATATTGTGTCAGAGAGCTCTAAATCCAAGACGTATTGGCGAAATTTTGACTGTTGGAAGAGATTTTAAAAGAATTGAAAGTTTAAATTCTTAGATCTTGGTAAATTTGAGGTTTTGGGATACGTTTTGGAAGAAATTAGAGAGAAATGAGAGGAATGGAAAAGAGATGAAGCAACTGAGTGAAAATGACAGCAGATGTCTGGAAATGGATGCAAGTGAAAAAAATACACTATGTCCATAGGAAATTTGACCATGTCTGTGGAAACAGTAAGTTACAGTACAAATTTTACTGTTTGTCAATATCCATATTGTAATCCAGTAAATTTGAATTTTTGGTTTGATTTTGTGTCTACATCCTTGAAGTGTGACATGTGTCGGCGCTTTTGCCAACATATATGTGTCAACATTCAATACCATGGGATGCACATGAGCTAGTTGAATAAGCCTACAAGTTACTCTAAACCAAATTCTTCTA
>JAMKQA010006951.1:0-36529 GCA_024699735.1 Posidonia australis
GTTCCTTCTAGAAAGAAAAGAAAGACCCAAGATAATAAGCTCCTTGATGCTTTGGAAGGGCTGAGAATACCTCTGGATGCAAGAGAAAACTTGAGTGCCCAAGTGGATGGTTGCAGAATTTTGAAGAAGGCCAGTGCAGCTATATGACTCTATCTTTCAAGATGATTCAGCCCCTTCAAATAATTGCTTATGGGGTCTATATATAGGGATTCCTCATGGGTAACTCCTAGGACAACAAGGAGCCTCGTAGACGAAAAGTCTGGAAGATTTCATGGCATATTCGTTGGTAGAGGTAACAGCCATGGGAGGTGGAAAGCCAGGAGCCAGGAGCCTGAGAAATAGTTGGGCGCCTGGTAGGTGCGTCGGGCATGTGCGCCTAGCATGTGCGTCGGGTTGGTGTGCTAGCTTGGTGTGCTAGCTAAGTGTGTCAGGTAGGTGAGCTAGCTAAGTGTGCTAGGTAGGTGTGCTAGCTAGATGTGCTAGGTAAGTGTGCTAGCTAGGTGCTCTCTTTTACCTATCTGGATTTCTAGTTGGGTTGCGGGCTTGCTATAGGTTTAGGATTGGTTCAAGGGTTAGCCACATCCAAAGCAACATCTGGAAAACTCATTTATGAGTCACCTCAAAATTGGGGTGTCTATAGTCATATAATAACTTTAATGATATTTTAATACATCCAAAATACGTAGCTCAATGACAAAATTTTGGAGCCATATTCCATGATTAGATGCCTCATAACATGCTATAAATTCACCTGTTAAAGTAGAAGATGCTATTATTTGTACTTGTTACAATCCAAAAACAGTAAAGTTAAAACTAAAACTCAAATAGTAATACTAAAACAAATTGATATTAAACCAGTAAAAATAGTAAAGTTAAAATTGAAATTAAAACAGGAAAAAACAGTAATACTAAAACAAATACTGGGAATTGTAAAGTTAAAAATGAAACTAAAACAAGAAAAATAGTAACACAAAATCAAAAACAAAGAATTGTGAAATTGAAACTAAAACGAAAATTAAAAAATTAAAACGTTATGTATAAAAAAAACTGATAGTACCATATAATAAGTGATATTAAAGTGTAATGGGATATTGATGTGATTCAGTTAACATAAAAATCTATCAATAAATGAAAATAGAGGAAAAATAAAAATTCACAAAACCACCAATACAACATAGGTAGTTTTGCTAATTTAAAATATAGATTAATTTTAAACATGAGATGTAATATTAATGGTAGATGATCAAAGACCTTATATAATAAAAGTAAAGATGGACATCACTTGATAATTATATATGTTCCTTCAAAATATCTTTATGGTTGCTAGGGCTCAAAAATTTGCATTTGAACATATGCTTTGTCCTTGCCCAATCAGTTAGTATCTTGATCTAACATGTTAATCATTGCATTCCACTTCCAATCGATGTAACATGAGATCCAAAATAGTCACAATTAAGTTAAATAGACAAATTAACCACATCTTGATCAGACAATCAAGATAAAGTGGATAACATTCTCCTCTTTTTTTTTACGATGACAAACACTAGTTATGATCATTATAAGCTAGAAATTGAAGCTCCCCCCTTAATAAATGAATCACATCATAGATGTAAATAAATTCAAATAAAAATAAACATACAATCCTTGAGTTTGACTAAGAAAACATAAACATTAATGGTTCTCCCCCTTTTGTCTTCTGCAGAAGTAAAAAATATAATAATAAAAGAGAACAACATCAATCTCATGAGTCGGTTGGGCTAAGTTCAGACAAAAAATACAAAAGTCGGTTTAATGGAAACGGGCTTACTGCCTTTCAAAAAGAAACAGACATACGAATCTGATGGTTTTCATTGAAATGTAGGTTAGGAAAGATTAGGTGATAAGGTCTAAATGTTTGTTCTATTGGGCTTTACAAAAAAAAATTACACACACAAAAATCGGGTCTACATACGATCAAATGATCAGTAGGCAAATCGATACAATCAAATGTACGATCGGATCTACAGGATTTAAAAAAATAAAAATTCACGAAAACGACGCTTGGCTGCAAACAAACAGAAGTAAAATGAATCAAGAGGCATGCCGGTTCCTTAAACTAGTAGACCGGAGGAATTAAAAGTCCTCTCTCATGTCTGTAATTACTTCTAAGTTTTCCGAGAGACGAGGAGTTTGATTTTTAGAAATATCATATATAATTTAGTTATATTTAATATAATTATAATATATATTAAAAAAATTATTTAAAAAAAAAAACCTGTTTCAACAGTAGATTTCAGTAGGTACACCAAGCAATCAAGAGGCATGCCTGCTGAAGATATCTGCCCCCAATTGCAGTACAAACAGTATGATCGAAAATTCAAGAATGGCGGCTCGAGAACATTCACTCATGCACAGCAAAGTCAAGAATTTTTGGAAAAGGCAAGAAGATATTTTACATAAAAAATATAGGAAGTTAACTTGCATAAAGATGTTTATTAACCAATCAAATATCACATGAATTACATGTACCATCAGTTCTTTTGATTTTTAGAAATATCATATATATTTTAATTATATATAATATAATTATAATATATATTAAAAAAATTATTTTCAAAAAAGAAAAATCCTGTTTCAACAGTAGATTTCAGTAGGTACACCAAGCAATCAAGAGGCATGGCTGCTGAAGATATCTGCCCCCAATTGCAGTGCAAACTGTATGATCGAAAATTCAAGAATGGCGGCTCGAAAACATTCACTCATGCACAGCAAAGTCAAGAATTTTTGGAAAAGACAAGAAGATATTTTACATAAAAAATATAGGAAGTTAACTTGCATAAAGATGTTTATTAACCAATCAAATATCACATGAATTACATGTACCATCAGTTCTTTTGATTGCTGCCTCATGTTTTGAGCAATCACCGTCAAGAATCACTCCTGTACCTACAATAGGAAAAGACAAAGAAATCCATGGTACCGACTCCTGTACCATCAGTTGATTCAGTTCTTTTGATAAACAACGTTACGCAGATATAACTCAGATTTTAGTAATTAGCCATCTTTGAACTGCTATAATACCAAAAGTATTTTTTGTAAACTTGTAATGCATATTAGAAGTTGCTCTAACAAAATTATTTTTATGACTTGCAACAATATTATCAACAAAACCAATTCCAATTTTATTCAAATAAAAATTTTGCTTCTATAACATAGTATCAAAATTCTTTTAACTAATGGTGAATTTGTTACAACGGTCTGCAAATCCAAAATTTTACCATTAAGGTTCTTCACTTCTTGATCAGATTCTAAAGCTTTCTTTTTACATGACAAGGCTGGTTTTTTATGAGCTTCATTTTCTTTTTGTATTTCATCAAGGTTTGCATGCATGGTATCCTTAAGATCAAAAAAGGTTTGTATCTCAGATTCCAAGCATTCGAGGTTCTTTTTAATTATCTAGTTTAGTCTACTGATTTTCTCATATTTTTTATATAATTCATTGAAAACATCAAATAATTCAACATAAGAATCAGTTTCTTCACAAGATTCGCAAGTATTTACGCCATCTTCAGGTTTCAAGTACTAGACTCTTCTTAGGATTCTTTTCGACTATTCTTTAATTTGTTCCTCTTATGCCATAGTCTCGCTGCCCGTCATCAATTCTTCAAGAGACATGTGACAGTAGTCTTTTCCACCCAAACATCGGTAAGTGAATGGAAAATTTTCGTGACGTGATCTGCTTGCCAATATTCCTTATCAAGACTATTTAAATTACTAGTAATATCTGTAAATCTAGTGAACATATCTATGATAGTTTTATTTATTTTCATCCTAAACATTTCATACTTCTAAACTGTTGAATTAATTTTAGTGTCTTTTAAATGGCAAATTCTCTCATGTGTGACTTCTTTTTTATGCAAAATCTCATATACAATGGTGCATGTGGAAACTCAATGAAATTCAGATTTACCGAGAGAACAAAAAAGAGCATTCATGTTTTAGAATTCAAACGACTTTTTTTTTATTACTTAGTCCACATTGAAATAAGAGTTTGACATAGTTCCAAACATCAAAATCTATATATTTCAAATAAATTATCCTTCTATATTTTCAATAACTATAACTAATGTCATTAAGAAATGGAGGCCTACTTGTAGAGTGTCCTTTAGTATGTGCATTGTTAGTGTAAGATGCCATGCTACAGTGATCGTGGTGAGTAAAACCTATTAATTTCTATCAGGCTCTAATACCAAAAGTAGGACTAGATCACTTTAGAACGATGGTTGAATAGAGTGGCTAGAAGGATCACCAATTAAAGATAATCCAAGTAAACTAAAACACGCAATCAAACGAAAAAAGATAGAAAATAAATCATGCACCAAACACAAGTATTTTTATACTAATTCATTCCCTGAACTTCTCCAATCTCTAAGTACTCTACTTGAGCTTTCCTACCATCTACAACTTCGTTATGGGTCGAAGCTAATTCGCTACCTACGACTTCGTTAAGAGTCAAAGCCAAACCATTCTCTGCAACAAAAGCCAAACCATTCTCAACTACTTGATTATAGGTCAAAGCCAAGCCTTTTTCACAATTCTTCTCCACAAACTAGAGAAGATTACAAATGTAACCTCAGAGTACAAGCGCAGAAGTCCAGTATCATGATGCAATAGCGCTTTTGGGACTTCTTTGAAGAGCTTTGGATAAATGGGACTAAAGAAAGAATAAGGCAAAAAATATTCTTTACAAGAGTCTTTTGTTTATAGGCCATAAAGATAGTCATAGATTTCTATATAAAAGTCTTATATATAATCCTTAAAGAGGGATTAAAATATCTGAGTAAAGGAGAAAAAAAAAGTAAATCTATGAGATAAAAGATAGACATATAGGATTCAAAAGCTAATTTAAAATTTGACAGTTGAAATCTCTAACAATTTTATCTAAAGATTCAAAAGTACGATGTGCTATTGCAATTGATATTACAAAATATCTTAAACTAAAAAACCAAAATAATCTAAGGATATATTTTAATATATGTTTCTTCAAAATATATTGATGATTGATGAGACTCATAAATATGATTATTTGAACATATGCTCCATCCTTGCCTAATCAACTAGTATATTGATGTACCCATTGCATTTCACTTCCCATTGATCTAACATAAGATTCGGAATAATCACAAGCTAATAATACAAATTAGCAACCTCTTAATTAGTACATAACCATCAAAATAAAGTGAATAACATATTGATAATGCGAGTTTTGGTCTTATTATTCTCTTGGCACCTGTTGCTTAACATTTTTTGAAAGACTCAAATCGACAAAGTTTTTTTTTGTTAACAGTAAAATATTATAATTATAAGAAAGTAAGTTCAACAGAATTACATATTACAGTACTAAGGAACCAAAGTCGACAAAGTTGATGTTGGAATTTGGAAACACCTAAAAAAAATAATTTTTTAAATGAGTAAAAAAATATTATCCATGTATGTCACTTATCCATTTAGATTCCTTAACTTACCTGTTACTGCTGAGGCTATAATTTTGACTTTGTCTCTTGTTGGTGTTGCTGGATTGTGTTAAATTTAATTGTTGGCACTTGGCACAATATTTCTTTTTACAATGCGAACTGCAAAGGGCAACCTCAACAGCTTCTAGAAAAAATATCCTTTAGAAAAAATTTAACAAAAAACTGTTGCAGGTGGATAGTAGACGGTCCACCCACAACTGTTTTTTTCGTAAACGGTTATTAATATAGAGACCAAGTGGCTGCAGAACACCCACACTGTTGTTACAGTGGAAAAAATGAGTACAGGACAAACATGAGACCTACAAAGCAGTGTTGTAGACTATTTTGCTTTACGGTCATCGAAGACTCTCCTGTGAAAATACAGAAAAAGGTTCCTACAGGTGCTACAGGGACATCTTCTTGAAGACATTTTTTTTTATTTTTTATTTTTTTGTTTTTAAAAATAAAATCTAATTTTATCCTAATCTAAGTTGTATTTACTTTTAAATTTTAATTTAAAATTTAATAAATTGTGTTGAATTTAAAATCTTTAAATAAAAGATTAATAGTTGTTTCATTTAAATGAAAATTTCATATTGTAATTATAGATATCTAATAAATAAATCTATATGATTTTTTTCCATATTTTTATTTTTAAAAAATTATGTGCCCCTATAAAAATATCCTATAAAATGATTTTTATGTTACTACGCCTTTAGCTTATATTCACTACGAGCCGCCATAGACCCAATGATAGGGCCTACCTTATTGCATGTTGAATTCTAGTTTCAACACGGGAGTAAAAGACGGATAACTTAATCTCAAAATTTCATGCTCCTGGAATAGTCCTACGTTGAAAAAGTGAGGACTGAGACTTATGGTTATATATAAATAGACTCTTCCACCTATAGTCAATTGATTTTGAGTTGAATGTCTATATTTTCAACTTGGTATTAGAACCAAAAGTGATCCAAATAAGCTCAAGTACATACACATCTACTCATATTTAAAAGAAATAATTGTTGAATCTAAAATAGATTACAAACGAGGAGAAGTATTGGAATAACCCTACATTGAAAAAGTGAAGACTATAACTTGTGGTTATATATAAATTGATCTCTCTACTCATACTTAATTAATTTTAAATTAGGTATCCATATTTTCAACATCTTGAAATTTAATTCACACAGGATAAAACACAAACAAAGTTCTCCAAACTCAATGATCTTAGTACCCTAACATGCTATAAAAATAATCTGAAATGCAACAAGATGTTCTTTACCATTGACGTGCCGCTGCCGGAACCATTCAAATGATTCTAGAACTTTAGTTTAAATTCCTTCTTTCACGCCTCCATTTCCCATCACGTCTCCATTTTCAACTTGTCTTGCTTCCTTCACCTTTCCGTCTTCCTTCACGTGTCCATTTTCCAGCGGTCGAGAAGTCGTAGCCTTCTCCGCCATCCCCATCGCCTCCGCCTTCATCGCTGCCGCCACGTCCAATTTCTCCATGTCCATTATGAGCTCCTTCAGGCAAGCAGTAGCCTCTTCCTCCTTCCCGGCTTGCCGCTTTGAGATTAGGCACTCCGCTACATCCGCCGGAGTGATCTTGACCTTTGCCATCATCGTCCGGACCTCGTCATACAAAGGATGCCATTCTATGTCCAAGTAGTTCTTGGCAAGCACCTTGAACGTCTCGAATTCGCAGTAGGAGAGCTCGATGTGCTTGTCCATTCTCCCCTTCCGTGTCAACGCCGGGTCCAATTTCTCCACATGGTTCGTCGTCAGGACTATCAGCCTCTCGCCGCTGCACGCCGACCACAGCCCGTCGATGAAGTTGAGCATCCCCGACAACGTCATCTTGCTCTCGATGTCCTTGTCAGCTCTCGGAGTCGTCCCTTCCTTCTCGTCGTCATCCCTGGCCTTCTTGTGGTTCCTCTTCCCCACTAGATCAAGCGAGCAATCGACGTCCTCGATCACTATGATGGACTTGTTCGTCGTCTCGATCAGGAGCCTCCGAAGCGCGGTGTTGTTCGGCACGGCGGTGAGCTCCACGTCGTACACATCATAGTGGAGCAGGTTCGCCATGGCGGCCACCAACGACGACTTCCCTGTGCCAGGAGGCCCGTAAAGAAGGTACCTGTTACGAAAAATGAAACCCAGATGATTAGACTCAGATGATATTGGTTTTTTGGTTACAAAGGGTCGAGATTTGCATACCCACGCTTCCACGCCTTGCCAATTCTAGAATAGTAGTCCTCGCTCTCGCTGAAGGTGAGTAGGTCTTGGATGATATCCTGCTTCTTCTTTGGATCCATCGCCACGGTCTCGAACGTCGCCGGGTGCTCGAACGGAACATGGCTCCACAACTTGGAGTAGTGGTTACCAACGTTGTTGTTGGTGTAAAGTTTTCTTTGCCTTTTCTTCACCCCGACGGCCTTCCCTTCCTCCATGACATGGGCCAAGTAATTGTCGTTGATGAAATCCCTGCTGCGGCGGTGGAACGTGAGCTTGTAGAACCGCTTCTCGTCCGGGGCGCGGGGATAGAGGAACGACTGGACCTGTGGCATGTTGATCTTGGACGACGACCACCAAACCTTGACGCCCTGGCGTTGTAGAATCCATGCAGTAAGATGATGAGCAACACCTTGAGCCAAAATATATATATATGATTACCAGCAAGTAGAACACATATGTACCTGATATGTGTCGGTGACCTCCTCGTTGTCGTCCATGCTGAATGAAAGCACGGAACTGTCCTTGCCGATGTCGGCCTTGAGCTTTGTGGCGGAGCCGGTGCAGATGGCAGCGAGGTAGGCCTCGATGGCGATGTAGGCCGAGCTACGGCTGAAGCGCTCGCCAGTGTACTCCGGGAACTTGATTTCGATGTAGGGGTAGACGAGACTGACTAGCTTTTTGGTGTACTTGGAGAAGTAAGTCTCCCATTGGTAAGGGAAGCATTTACCGATCACTGCCCATAGGAACATCATGCTCGCTAAGGCTGATCCCATCCCTGCCCACTCCTCTCCCATCTCTACAATTTTTGAACCTTTTCCCTCTCCTCTTCCCCCACTTTTTTTTTCCCTTCTTGTGATTCCTAAACATCATAGGAATCATTCACATATACATGTGCGCATGAAGGAGAAGATGAGGAAGCAATATTCTAATTTGCTTGCTTTCTCTTCATATCTTTTGTTGTCTGGTAAACATGGACAAGGATAACACCGGACTCACGTTTGCTGTTGACATGTAGGAAAAGAAAAAAGGAAGAAAAGTTTATACCCATTGTCTGAATCAATAATTATGATATAATCTGTCACTTGTTTTTTTTTAGGGAATGCAGAGTGCTATCTGTCACTTATTGGTTGCCTTTGATTCTCGGAGGAGGAGCACATGTAGCTGCTAAGAGAGTAGGAACTTGTCAAATATGTAATTTTCTTTGATCATTGTTTGGGAAAGGTCTATTGCATCACACAAACTGTAGGCCTACAGTGAATTTTCATAATGGAAATTTCTTCTGTAAGTACCTTTTTTTTTATTTTTTTTATTTTTAAAAGTAAAATCTAATTATATGATTAGTTAATCTATAAAATAATCTACTATGTGTTAAAATTTCACCCAATTTGAGTTATATTCACTGCTATTTTTTAATCTAAAATTTAACTATTAGAATTTAACAAAATATGTTGAATTTTAATATCTTTAGATTAAGAGTTAATAGGTGTTTGATTTAAATGAGAATTTTACTATGTATTTATAGATATCTAATAAATATATTTATATTGTTAATTTTTTTTCTATGTATTTATTTTAAAAAAAAGTACCTACAACCATGTAAGGTGTAGATACCAATACCAAATTTGCCTCATTGTATTATATTATTTCTTTTCTTTTCTTTCCATGTGTTCAAACGACTTCCTGCCTAATCGTGACAACAACAATACATCATAGGTCAATTGCTTCCATAAGAATAATGTTCTTATTTATGAGTTAGAGAAGAGAATTGAAATGGCATATTCTAATTCATCGCCGTATTAAACTTTGAATTTTCTTTTGTTGATTCTCTAACTCTTCATATTTCAATGACCTCTATATTTCTTAATAAAATTATAATTTGTCAGGATAATTTACAACACCATTCTTCTTGTTAGTCTTGTTACTAATTGCTTATAATAAAATAAAAATAACGACTCTTCCCTTTTTTTTTTACAGCATTTTAACCATCGCAAAAAGACTATTGACATCCATGACCTAATCTTTTGTATTTTCTAATCATTTTATTGTCTCACAATACTAATGTATGTATATTATATCATTTAAATGAAATTATGATCTCCCATTCTTTTAATATCTATGTGTATGTGTTTGAATTGGTAATCAAGTTATATCATATTCATTTGCAATTAAATTGTGCCTTTGTATTATGTTGATTTTGGGACCATGTCGGCGGAGGAAATCGCGCTCCTATGCGATCGAGACCGTATGGAGACCAGTAAGGCCACGACGAATCTAACGAATCTGAGGACTAGAAGATGGCTAGCAAGATGTAGGGGGGTTTAACATGCTAGGTTCATGCGTAAGCTAAGAACCGAGAAACCACTTTGTACAAGAACACTTAAGTAAAAACAAGGGATTTAAGCAAGTCAGAAAGTAAAATCATGCCAAAAGAAGCAAAACATGCAGGGGTAATCTAAAATAGGGTAGGTGTGGCCTTGGCTTGGTCGGGTCTAACCCCCTTCAAGCCCTGTCCGATACGCTCATGGGTATCCGGACGCACAGGTGGAACAAGGGCTAGACCTTCATCCTTCATCACCTCCTCCTCGGAGAGCTGGGCATCACCGGACGATGAGGGTCGTCCTAGAGCTCGAGGGGAGTGCCACGGTGCGAGATGGATACAAAGGAATTATGGTGATGCAAGGGATTCTCCTCCCCACCCCACCATCACCGACGTCAACGCCGACCTCCCTCTAGCAAGCCTCCCTAGGAGGTTCCAACTTGGGGGGGCAACTTAGCGGCTCAAGGGAGTAAGAGGAGGAGGAGAAGCGCCATCGGGACGGGTCGAGCCTGGCGTTCAGTGGCTGGAGCCTCGCACCGGCATAGGCCGACCGTCGGCAGTGCAAATGCAGGATGTGACGAAAGAAACGATGATGTGGGAAAATAACCACACAGGAATGAATAAATGACTAAGCATGATGTTCCTTAGGTGATCCAGGAAGAGTATTATACCTGTGGACAGCTAAGGCATGTCGCCAGCGTCGATGGTGGCGACCTACGGCAGGAGTGGTTGGACGTTTGTTGCGAATGGGGTGAGTTCGGAAGTGACTGGGGGAGAGCTTAAGGGAAGTCCAGGGTGTTCGCAGAAGGTGGAAAAGAGGGGGCTGGTTGGAGTTTGGGTGTTGGATTCGTTCTCTACGGTGAAGCCCTGTTGGGTTCCTAGACGCTCTCCTTTCGTGAATGTTGGTGGTCTGGTCTAAAGGGGCTCAAGGGGTTTTGGTCAATTGCTCTGGCGTGGTAGGTGGTTGATGGCGTGGAGGAGTGTGGTTGTCAAGCATGCCAGGGAGAGGCTCACTGATGTGCAGCAGGAGGTGGCGTGCAGCAGTGGATGGCGCATGGCATGGGAAGGCTGGTGACAGGACGTGGAAGGTTGGAAATGTCAGGCATGCCAAGGGACAAATCGACACTTCGTGCACGACATCGCTCGTACGAGGTACAAAGTCATACGATGGAAGTGACAAGTGAAGCGACGCCTGTTGTGCTGCTTTAGCCCTAACACGCGCTTGGGCCATGCTATCGGGCCGCGTATGTCATTGGGCCAGAGCACAAGGGCTGGTTTTTTAGGTGTTGGGCTTAGTAAATAAGTGGGGTTAAGGGTAATTTTGGAGGTTTTAGGTTGGTTTTGGTTTATGAACTTAGTTGGGGAATTGGGATAAGACCTGGTCAGTGGTCCAGTTGCACTCTCTACCGGATCCACTTGCCTACATTGGCTAGAAATCAAGGTGTCTACAGATACCCCTCCATGAGTGAGGTCGAGGGAATCGAGATTGCTACTCAGGGTTGAGAGACGACCCCCTGTCCAGTCAACGAGGAAGAAACATTGCTATTGGCTACGAGTCACTTATCCGACAGATACTCCGAAGGTCGCAACTCGTGTGCCAAGATGCAAATGCTATTGAGGGTGTTGTCTCTCTAGAACACCTAAATGATCGCACGCTGAAACTAGGCAGGCACGCATGGTTTCAAGCATCGTTGATGCTAGTGTAAGTGTTGCTAATGTTAAAGTGCTACTATGTTGCTAGTGAATGTTGATGGATGACCATTTCTTATTTATGAAATGTTGGAGATGTAGAGTATGCTCGACTACGATGTCCGTGCTGCGTGATGAATGGAAGTTGGTACATGTAGATGTGAATGATTGCTATGATACTTGATGAGTTGATGGACTCATCGTTGGATTGATTCGGTTATCAGCCTGAGGAGAAAAGGGGCATGGCAAGACTGAGCATGGCAAGACTGACGAGCTTGCTGACCAGAAAGCGACTGGTGACGGAGGTCATCTGGCTAGTTTGGGGCACCGACGCAAAGAAAGGGGTAACTTAGATTCTGCTCGCCTGGATTGGGATCTAAGAGGAGGATATGACAAGATATCGGACTTACCGGGTTGACAAAAGAATAAAGGAAGAAGGATAGAACCTAGTCGTTGTCGGTGTGTAGACAGACCTGCTAGGAGCGGACATGATAGAACCAAGTCGCGGTCGGTGTACAGACAGATCGGTTTGGAGCGGCAGGATAGAACCTAGTCATTGTCGGTGTACATACAGATCGGCTAGGAACCGACGGGATAGAATCTAATTGCTGTTGGTGTACAGACATATCGACTAGGAGCAGACAGGATAAAACCTAGTCATTGTCAGTGTATAGATAAATCGACTCGGAGCTGACAGAATAGAACCAATCGCTGTCAGTTTATAGACAAATCGGCTAGGAACTGATAGAATAGAACCTAGTTGCTGTCGGTGTATAGACAGATTGGCTAGGAGCTGACAGGATAGAACCTAATCGCTGTCGGTGTATAGACAGATTGGCTAGGAGTTGACAAGATAGAACCTAGTTGCTGTCGGTGTATAAACAGTTCGAGTAGGAGCGGACAAGATAGAATCTAGTCACTGTCGGTGTACAGACAGACCAGCTAGGAGCTGACAGAATAGAATCTAATTGCTGTCGACGTACAGCAGATCGACTAGGAGCCGACAGGATAGAATCTAGTTGGTGTACAGACAGATCAGCTCAGAGCTGACAGGATAGAACCTAGTCGCTGTCGGTCTACAAACGGATCGGTTAAGAGCTGATAGGATAAAGTCTAGTCGTTGTTGGTGTACAGACAGATTGGCTAGGAGCTGACAGGATAGAACCTAGTCGCTGTCGGTGTACAGACATATCGGCTAGGAGCTGACAGGATAGAACCTAGTCGCTATCGATGTACAGAAAAATCGACTAGGAGCTGATAGGATAGAACCTAGTCATTGTCTGTTTACAAATAAATCGATTAGGAGCTGACAGGATAGAACCAAGTTGCTGTCGGTGCATAGATAGATCGGCTTGGAGTTGACAGAAAGGGAAAAGCTGGCAAGTTATTAGACATGCCGGGTCGACAAAGAAAGTGGAGAGATGAAAAGATATCGGACTTGTCGGGCCGACAAAGAAAGGGGAGACCTGCCAAGTTAATGGACTTACCGGGACGACAATGAAAGGAGAGAGATGACAAGATATCGGACTTGTCGGGCCGACAACGAATGGGAAGAGTTGGAAAGTTATCGGACTTGCCAGGCTGACAAAAAAAGAAAATGATTTAGACTGATGAGAGATCGTCGCCGCTGGTCTAATGTGGTCTCCTTTCAAGTGTTTACTGAGCCTTTGGCACGTAGAGGTAAATCTGTAATTTTTCTTGATCGTGTTGAATTCTATCTATAGCTGATTCTACTTCTAAGAGTGTCTTCACAAACTGTTACATGATGTATGGGAATCCTTGGTCGGTTCATGGGGCCTAGGATTCCTTTACACGATGATGGGGCATACTTGTAATTTTCCCATCGGGTAGAATTTGTTGTAGACTGACCATGTGGATCTGGAGTTATCTTGAGCCTGGCCGAGGGTGGAGGAGTGCTTGGCAGGCTTAAGTCAGTTGTCGGAGTGCCACCAACCCGAACCGCTCAATAGGGGCTTATGGTAATTTTACCTTGACTATTGAATTCCGAACGTTCTTGAGTATGAGCTCGATTCTATTATAGAGGGGCATTCTTGATTCACCATGGGGAGGCCAAACCCAATAGGTAGTTTGTGACCATGTCGATGGAACACTAACGCGGCTCTCCTCTACTCAGTGTGCGGAAACACACGAGGAGATCCGATATGGTCACGGCGAAAATGGTGAATCCAGAAGAAGAGATAAGACCCGGAAACACCAAAGGAAGATAAAAGGGAAAAGGAAGGGAGTCGCCACCTAGTCCTTTAATGGAAAGACTAGGAAAACCAGAAAAAATACACAAGAAAATCAAGAAACAAAACATAATGCAGAATGCATTTGTAATCCGTGCCTAATGGATAATGCACAAGTGAATGTGGGCCAGAGAAAGGGTAAGGATTCTGGTTACCCATGGGGAAGGGGTTAGACACCCCCATGTGCCCGAGAAAACTCGGTCTTTCTAGGTTTTCCTACAGTCAATGGTCTGCTAAATGTATGCTTGCTTATTCTATATGCTCATGTATGAAAGTGATTGAAAACATGCCAAATCAAAGGAATGAAATCAAGGGAAAAATTTAATCCGAGGGTCAAATGTAGGCATTGAGAATGCCGCTTTACTGTACACCCTTGGGCGATGAGGAAAATCGTGAAAATCGTGAAATTTCGGAAAGCATCTCGCAAAACAACGGAAATTGGGGATAAATCCGAGAAAATCATAAAGGGGAAAATAATCCTCATTTCGGGACAATGTCGGCTTTGTGAAGCCTTTTACTGTACGCCCTCGAGTGATGGAAAGTCAAAACAAGTCCAAAGGCGAAATCTGAGAGAAATCCGGGAAACGACAAGAAAATCAAGCTCAGAATCAAGCTAGGAAAGCGTGCGCAAAACCGGAAAGAAGAGACGAGAAAATTTGTGCTAAAAGATGCGAAAGGTCATGTAAAATGCAAGTGTGACTGCAAATTTGAAAAATACAGGGGTTTTGTGCAAAAAGCCCAAATTCCTGGGAAATCTGAAGTTTAGAAGCCCAAATCAACAAAAATTCATTGGAAAACACACCATGTGCAATTATGAAGAAATCTGAGGTCAAATGTGCCTCCCTTGTCAAAATGAAGTTCTCTAGGAGTCAGAATGCAATTTTACCCCTGAAACATGTATTTAATGCAATTCAGTGGAAATCAGGGTAAAAAAGCAAGAAAAATGATTCAGAAAAGTTCAGGGGCAAAACAATCATTTTACCCTAGAAAATAGGCATTCAGAGTAAAATCAGTGAAGTAAGGGGCTAAACTACAAATTGCTCAGTAGAATAAAGCATCCAGAAGAATTTCAGTAAATACAGAGGATTAAAGTGCAATTTATCCTGAGAAAACATGCTTCAAAAAAGTTTTCAAAATCTCCAAGGGTTGAAGTGCAATTGTTACAGAAAAAATGAACTTCCCGAAAGAATTTAAGAAAAACTAGGGTCTCTATGCAATTTGTCTAAAGCAAAAAGTATTTTATAAACTCTGGAGGGCTTTTATTAAAGTTTTAAACTCATAAAACATTATCAAATGTTCAGTGTAAAACATGTAATATTTTTAGTTAAAACTTTATTCGAAAGATTTAAGAAAAAATGATAAAAGGACCTAAATGTAATAAAAGGACCTAAAAGTAAGGTCAGAAGGACTTAAATGTAAGAAGAATTAAAACTTTTGAAATTTGTTAAAATAAATGTTTTAAAAGTTTTGTAAAAAAAGAAACGACGGTGCTGGCGACGGAGCTCCGCCGCTGACGGCCGTCAGAGGAGGCTAAAAGGGCCTACCTGGGGTCTGATCTAAATCTGACCCCACAGGAAGTGAAAGGGGAGAGGAAAAGGAAGATCCATCGGATTGGATCGGGGATCCACTGGTGGGAAAGGCCTCCCCACCCCCTCAGCCGCTGTGGGTCTCTGGCAACAGCGTTGGGGAAGAAGGGCTCCTTGGAGGCTGAGGCCCGACTTCTGGTGGCTACAGGGACTTCTTGGAGGCTCCTCGCATCTTCTAGAGCGGAGTGATGATGTATAGGTGCGGAATGGAGGCTGCCTAACGTTGCTGTAGCCTCCTCCGGCAAGCGACGTTGCTGGAACGATCCAAAGCTCGTGGCGCGATCTTGGTGGCTCCAGAGGCCTCGGGGGACACGATGGAGTGTTGCTGGAGCATTGGAGGTGTGCGGAGTAGCAGGAAGCACGCGCTCCTCCTTTGGAGGAGTCGTCTTCTCCGGCGACGACAATTCTGGCTCGAGACTCTGGCGATCAATGAGTAGGCTGCAGGAGGGGCTGGAATGGCGATTCAAGAGGCGGAGAGGCTTGGAGGAGACCAGAGGAGGAGGAGAGAGGGCTCGGGGGACCAAGAGAGGTCTCGGGGGTCCAGGAGACTCTCTAGATTGCACCCCCCACCTCTGTTGCTGGAGAGTGGCTACGGCGGGGCACGGCGGAGCTCCACTGGCCAAGGGATCACTCTGGATCCCTTGGAAACGCCCTAGGAAGAGAAGGAGAACCTAGAGGACCAAAATTAAAGACCAGGAGGGATCAGAGGAAGCTAACCTGACCTGGAGAAACTCTGCAGCTTGTCGGAGCTCTGGAAATGGCGCCTTCTCTCCTCCGTAAATCCACCACTCGCTTTGGAATTCACTAGAGCTCTCTTCCTCTTTCTCTTGTGCGGTCAGTGTGCTCAATTCACTGCCTCTACCTCCCATTTTATAGGCGAGCAGAAATCCGACGACCCATTTCGACAGGAGGCACCTCCGCGTAACAGAAACCACAACTAACCACCAAACCCACTAGCTGGCCCCGTAACAGCCTAACACACTCTAACGGCTGTCCCCCCTTGCATTCCTCCCTGTCCCTTGCTCGCCGACAAGATGAACGGTGATCCTAGCCTCTTCGGCGACCCATCCGACGGCTGGAGATGTTCCGGTTTGTGCTGGATCAACGGGGCTTGGACTGGATGATGGATTAGAGCTGAGCTCAGTGAGGATAACCAGCTGAGACGAAATTGTGAGGTGTTTAGGAAGAGAAAAAAGGGTTCTGTGAGGAAGGGAGTAGGGAAATGTAATATTTGTATATTTTTGGTTGAAAAACATTAGTAAATGAAGAAGGAAAAAAAGAATATGGTGTTGGGTAGAAACAATATAGGGGGGAATTATTCATGGTGGGCCTTCATGGACTTTGGGGCCAAGGTGGACTCAATTGGGCTTAATGGGCCTATGTGGGCCTCCATGGGCCTAAGTGGGATTCTATGAATTAAATGGGCCCTATTAGGATTAAAGCTCAGCCACCACATCTCCATCCTGCAAAATTAGAAACATTGGGGTGTCTACACTGTCTGTCTTGGCAGTGGCCAGGGACCTCTTCGTAATTTAGAAATTAGAAGGGGCTTTTCTGTAAAACTTCCTGGATTGACCCTTGAGGCTGATCTGTTGCTTCATGACAGATGCTTATGACCTGACCAAACTTGTGGAATATTCTTTTCTCCTCTGACTGCATGAATTCAGGATCTCAGCCTATGTAGAAGCTTCAGGGGCCTTTCTGTAAAATTTCCAACTCTGAATTATTTTGGGATTTTCAGAGGTAACAAAGTTCTCCTAAGCTGCTTGATGTTGGCATGGGTCCATTGGACCTATTTCGGGGAATAGGGCCTAACAAGAGAATAGTTTCTGACGTTCGAACAAGGTGGAAGACCTACTTGCAATTTCAAGAAACTATTACGAAATTCTGCAAAATTGATCACCAGGGTCGATCCTAGAGATGGTTTTGTCACAGAAACTTTGCCTAGGGTCCTGGGGGCTGCACAGTCATTTCCGACCTTTCTATCTTTTTGAGGGTCGATTCTGCCATTTCTGTTGGGAAAATTATGCTTTGGTCTAGAACATTGCAAGAATTGCCCAGGGGCTAGAATAAAATTTTTCAAACACGTGGGGCTCACTGACAGTTGCTCTTGTCTTGAACAAATGCATGGTAGTCGGTCTTCTCCTCCATGCATCCTTTAAAACCTCGGCATGCTTCTCATCAACTTAAACAAAAAAATCAAACTCTTCTTCTTCTTTAAATGCCCTACAACTCAAATGAAGTCACTCTTTCCTCTTCCCCGTGTCCCTTCACCTTCCTCTTCCTCCTCCTAGAATGGTGGCTAGGGCTCAAGGCGTGCGGTGGATCTTGGTGTGGGCATCGACAAAGCGGGAGCGGTGGAGGTGATGGGTGGCATTCATACGGGCTTCAGCTGAGGCGTCGTGCAGCAAGGCATCTGCGAGATAAGGGTGTGCCTCATCGACGCGAGGGGAGAGACAGCGACAGAGAATATGGTACTGTGACCATGCTGGTGGAATCCTTCACGGCTCTCTTAGGTGCGTGGAAGCACACGAGGAGTCTCAATACGGTCACAGCGAAGATGGTGAATCCGAAGAAGAAGATTGGGCTCGAAAATACTCAGAAAAGGATAAGGAAAGGAGTTGCCACCTAGTCTTTTAATTTAAAGATGAGGAAAACCAAACACAAAGCAAAAACCAAAAGAAATCAAGGCGAAGAAAACATATGCATGCTCTGTGCCTAATGGATGTAGTAAACAAATCAATGTGGGCTAGAGAAAGGGTAAGGATTCCTGTTACGCATGGGGAAGGGGTTAGGCACCCCTATACGCCCGAAGAACTCGGCCTTTCTACGTTTCCTGCTTGCTAATGGTCTATAGTGTGTCTGCTTATCTACTCTAAATGCACATGCTTAAAATGATTGTGAAAACATGCCAAATCAAAGAGAAGAAATGAATAAAAGAAAAAAAATGATAACCCGAGAGACAATGTAGGCATTGCAAATGCCATTTTACTGTATGTCCGTGGGCAATGAGGAAAATCATGAACTCAGGAATACTCGGAAAGCGTCACGTAAATCAGTAGAAGCTCGAGAAATCCGAGAAAGTCAAAAGAGAGAAAATAATCCTCATTCGGGTCAATGTCGGCATTGTTAAGTCGGTTAATGTACGCCCTCGGGCGATGGAAATTCTAATCAAATCAGAATCGCGAAAGTCGGAAGAAATCCGAGAAACAATGTGAAAACCAAGTTTGAAATGAGTTGGAAGTGTGTGCATGATGCAAGGAAGATGGCATGAGAAAATATGCAAGAAAAAAGGTAATAAAATGTACAAAATGCATGTGTGATATTAAAATGTAAATTCCAGGGCTTTTTTGCAAAATTCACATATCCCGAATGAATGCTGAAAATTTTGAGGCTAAATTAGCAAAAATACTTGAGAAAACATTCTTTATGCAATCTAGAAGAATTTAGGGATCAAATGTGCAAAACTAGGCATTTTTGGTGAAAATCAGGATTGTTAGGGTTCAATATGCAATTTTGTCAGTAAAACATGTATTTAATGCAATTCTAAAGAAATTCAGGGCTAAATGTGCAATATAAAGGGTTTATGTTTGAAAACAAGAAGTTTAGGGACTATTCTGTAATTTTACCCTAGAAAATATGCTTTAAGTGTGAAACTAATGAAGTTTGGGGTTTAAAATGCAATTTTTGAACACATTTGAGTAAATATTTGAATATCCAGGGTTTAACTTGCAATTGTGCTAGAAGATTATGCATTTAGAACAGTTTTAATAAAGCTCAAGGCTTTTTATGCAAAATACTGGACTTAAAATGTATAAAAAGTAACTCAGAGGGTTTATATCAAATTTTAAAGTCTAAAAAACATTAATAAAAAAGTACAATGTCACACTGCAATATTTCAAAACAAACATTATTAAAATAATTTTAAAAAAACTATAGGGACCTAAAAGCAAAATAAAAGGACCTACCTGCAAGAAAGGAAAAGAAAGAGAAGTTTTTTTTAAAGAAAGCTTTAAAACTAACCCGGCAGTTGTCGGCGACTAAATCTCACCGGCAACAGCTATTGGGATACGATCCCAAGCCCTCCTAAGGCCTGATTTGGCATACGAGCGCCCTGTGAGCAAGAGGAGAGGAAGGAAAGAAGATCTAGCGATTTGAATCAGGTGTCGGACGGTTGGAAGCCTCCTCCCATCTCCCTCGTCGTCGACGCAGCTCCAGTGACGGCGCCGGGGAAGAAAGCAACTCTGGAGGTAACGGCGCGGTGGCTCTGGGCTGCCAGAGGCTCAACGATGCTGAGAAGAACGTTTCCTTCCATTCGGAGACACGAATGGCGCTACTCCCTCTTCCTCTGATCTTGCTCGTCGTCGTCTCCGTCTTCTCTAGCGCACTCAACTGCGGAGGGCTTTCAGGGCTGGAATGGGGGTCTTGGCTGCACCGGAGTGTTGGGGAAGCACTGAGGATCATTCCTCAGGGATCAGAGAGGTGCTGTGAAAAGCGGAGCGTCCGACTGTGCTTCACTGCCAGTCGTATTCTCTGGCGACGGCGAGTGTTGCAAACGGCGATCTGCTCTCGATGACTTCCAAAGAGGTCATTGTAGCGCTCCAGTAGGTGGAAAAGCACGAGGTGAAGAAACCTGCCTTTCCCACACATTCGTGGACCTTGAACTACTTTGAGGATCCTCTCCCCACCTAGCTCGTCAGAGAACAGCTCAGTGACCAACCAGGTTCGAAATTCTAGCCAAAGAACTTCTTTCCTCTACTGGAACAACTCCAGGGAGGTAGAGGGAGGTCCAGGGGAAGAAATGGAAGAGAAATGGACTCTGATCAGTGGCTTACTTGAGTTGGCAGTTGAAGAGGTCGCCGGAGACTGCCGGAGCTCGGCGGAGATGTGGCCAGAGCTATTTGAACTTGAATTCTTTCTCTCTCCGAGCTTTCCTTCTGATTTGAGATCTCTCTGGTTGCTCTAGTTGAGAGAAAACACCTTGGTGGCTCTCCTCTCATTTTTTCGAAGCTTTTCTCTCTCCTTTTTCTCCCTCCTTTTTTCCCTTGCAAATGATGAGGTATTTACAGGCTTGCAAATGGCTAGGGTTGTTAGAGTAGTTTGTTATGATTAGTTAGAGATTGTTGGATGTTGTTATTGGTTGTTTTGATGAAGGTGGGAAGTAGTTAGGTTTGTTTTAGTGGTTACAAGTTGTTATAAGTTGTTATGATGAAGGTGGAAAGTGGTTAAATTTGTTTGGGTAGTTAGAGGTTGTTATCGGTTGTCATGGTGGAGTGGGAAGTTGTTATAGGTTGTTAGGGTTTGAAATTAGGGTTTAGGGTTTGACTTAGGGTTTAAGATTTGATTTGGGGTTTAGGGTTTGATTTAGGTTTTAGGAATTGATTTAAGGTTTAAGTTAGGGTTTTGAATTAGGTTTAGGGTTTGATTTAGGGTTTAGGGTTTGACTTAGGGTTTTGAGTTGAATTTATGCTGCGTTTGGTACACTAGAATGAAAATGGATAGGAATGGAATGAACTCTGGAATGGAATGGAGTGAAATAGATTTATTCCATTCCTGTGTTTGGTTTGTAATGGAATTGCCGAATGGAATTGACAAACAATTCCTTTTTAATATTTGATACATAAGAACAGAATCGAAATGGAAATATAAAATTTGGAAGATTAAAAACTACATATTAACAAAAATATCCTGTCAACTTGGAAAAAAAAATTAATAATTTTTTTCCCATACACACTGTAATATACACATACACATAAAAGTTTTAACATAGATAATCTTTTCTAAATTAGCATTAACAATGATAATCCTTTTTAAATTAGCATTAACAAAATATTATTGGTAGAATAAAAAAATTTTGTAGGAAAAGAAGACAATAAAAAATATCAATATTCTATGTAAAAAAAAACATACACAAAAAAAGGAAAAGAAGACGAAAAAGCAAAAAAATATAGAAAAGAGATGGTTATAGAAGAAAGAAGGCCGTAGAGGAAGAGGGAGGGCCTTGAAGGAGGGGGAGGGTGACTAGACTTGGAAATCGGGTCGGGCCAGCCCTAGGTCGTTTGACCCTGCCCAGGCGCACCACGTCCTCGACCCCTCTAACCCAGCACCAGGTCGGGCTAGGCTAGGCCCACTGTGGGTTGTGCCGAGCCTACGTGCTAGGCTCCCGTAGGCCTGTAGAATAGGTCCATTTTGGCCCGCAAATGAGGATTAGGTCGGGTCGAACTGAGCCGAGTCGGCCTAGAAATTTAAAAAAAAGAAGCACTGGGCTCGTGGGTCCGAAATAAAAAAAAGTATTTGTAAAGTTCCTCAAGAATGTTACTGTGCAATGATGTAAAACATCTTTTGTAATTTTTTATTTTTTATGTATTTTATATTTTTTTAATGTATTATTTTTTTTTATTAATAACAAATTTTAATTTTAAAATTTAAATTTTGACCTAATGGACCAGACTGGCCCAACCTAGACCATCGGCAGGCCGTGGGCCGGTCGGGCCAATGGTCTGTTAAAGGTGGCTCGACCTAGCTCAGCCCGGTCTAGCCAACGGGCTGGCCCGGCATGGTCCAGGCCCAGGTGGGCCCTTACTTTTTTGGGTCAGGTCGACCCAACTCGTCCCACATTCCATGACTAAAGGTGACAGACATCGGATACTCGCCATGAAGGAGGGATAGCTGCGGAGAAGGAGAAACGACCGTAAAGGGGGGTACACGACGTTTTTAGGATGATTCCCAATGAAATGGGAATCAAATTCATTACCTCTCGGGATGGACTGATTTTTTTGTACCAAACATTGGAATGGAATTCTCTTATTCCATTCCAGTCCATTCCAGTCTCTATTCCAACGTACCAAACGCTACCTTAGGGTTTTTAATCAGGTTTTAGATTTTGTTTAGGGTTTTGAGTTGAATTTAGGGTTTTTAATCAGGTTTTGGATTTTGTTTTGGGTTTTGAGTTGAATTTAGGGTTTTTGATCAAGTTTTTGATTTTGTTTAGAGTTTTGAATTAATTCTACGATTTTGGATTAGTTTTGGACTTTGATTTTGAATTAGGTTTTGGATTTTGAATTTGATTTAGGTTTAAGGTCCAATTGCAAGCATATGGGGTGTCTAATGGTACGCCCCCTTCCCTTCCCATTTTCTTTTTCTCTATTTGCCTTTCCATTTTGCTGTTACATGGCCATTCCTCCTCCCTTCGCCGTCGAGTTCTCGGTGCCTTTCCATTGGCCAAGCGACGGTCAATAAAGGTGAGGCCGGTCGGGGGTACGACGGCGGTTGGTTGTTCACAGGCGTGGGACGACGCTGGTGAGGAGGCTGGGCTGGGGTTGTCGAACGACGGTCGTGCCGGTGGTCGAAGACCGTCAATGCCTTCCCCACCATTAGGCCTCATTTGCTTGATTGGGGGCCATTGCTCACACTGTAGAGATGTCACCTTTCTTGTTGGGACAAACAACACCAAATATGCTTGACCGACATCGTGAAATGCCAACTTGTTTGCATGAAAAAAAATTTATAAGAAAACCCGCTTCAAGAACACTAAATAATGCTGTGAAATGCCCAAAAAACTTGATATTGTAATGCGCCATTGGACCTTGATTGAATAATGACGTGAACAATGCCACCTATACTGTTAGAACCATGTAGCTATTTTTCTCGAATTTGTGCCTTTGAGATAATGTCATGGTGCTCATTAACACGACATTAGTCCACCACTGGCTTACTGCATGGATAATCATCTAGGCCTGTCTAAATAATGTTGTAGAATGCCACCAGCTCCTGCCCAAATTGACGTGCTACGCCCACTATCTTTTAAAGAAGTTTGTGATTTTTTGTTAAATGTTGTGCCCTTGTTTTGAATATGAAGAATTTTGACTTTGTTTGATGATGGTTAGGCCTGGTATTCTTGCTTCTGGTTGGCTTTGTTTCATGTAGTCTGACTCAAAGTTCGAGACAGAGGTGACCTAGGCTAGCAGGACAGCCTCCAACTCGCGGGCCTGAGGAGGTGGGGCTAGTTCGCAATCTAGGGCTGCCTCCTGCTCTCGAGCATCGAAGGAGGTGATGCCCAACATTCCTGAGGATGTAAGAATCACCACCCTCTCCGCTTTATTGCTTTCTTTCTTTTTGGCATATTTTAGTCCAGCTACCTTTATTTGCATCATTGGTAGGTATCTAGCAACTTCAGGGGTCGGTTGTTGGATGAAAATCACATCTGCATTTGGGAAGATTTTGAGGTAATATTCCTTTTTCTGCACAAATTTACATGGATTATCTGATTTCTGACCCTGTCGTTCCTTGCTCCTTAGGTTGGTGATACCAAGCGGGGCATGCAGTGTCTCTGGACACCAATGTTGGAGCACTTTGAGCATCTCCTCGGCTTCATGAAGGAGTTTCTGCTCCACCATACGCCTTTCGGGAGCCTACTCTGGTTTCGGGCGATCCAAGGGCACTAAGTTTTTTCGAGTGCTCGCGGAATGGTGGCGGTACGAGACTGTAACCATGCCGGCGACAGCCTCGGGCTTTGGCACAAAGGTCAAATACGCGAGGATCGGTAAAGTCACGGCAAAAATAAAAATGAAGATGCAGGAGTCGCCACCTAGTCTATTAAAATAGAAGACGAGGTAAACCATAGAAGAATCATTCAAATCATGCATATAAAAACCAATGGAAAAGGTCTTTGTAAACCAGAAATAGGTAAGCATCCCTGTTACGCACGAGTAAGGTGTTAGGCACCCTCGTGCGTCCGATAAATCAGTCTTTTATAGGTTTCTCATTTGCTTATGAAATGTCGACTTTTCAACCTTTACTGTACGCCCGAGGGTGATATGGCATGCCATGTTAGGTGAGCTGTGTCCTTTGCTAAATAAGGGTGCATGATGTGCAGGGGTGTGTCCTATTGCTCAGAAGTATCGCTCATATATTGGGTCAAGTGTTGATGCAAAGACATTGCATAAATAAGATCAGGGATCTAAGTATTTTGAGCGATTTTTCATCCTTGCTTTACTACATGCTATGTATGATCTAATCATGCACAAAAGGTTCGAAATAGAAAAAGGGTCTTCCTGGGTACATCAAGGAAGAAAGCCAGAGAATGCAGAGGTAAATCAAGACAAGAAACCATGCTAAAAATCATGTGAAAACCAGCTGTGTGCTACTGAAAACAGGCTGATGCGCCTGTTTGGTGCGCCAGACTGGTGCTCTAGTCTGGTGCGCCACCTATGTGCTCCTGTGTGGGCCAGAAAGATGTGCTAGGGAAAACACAGAAGTCCATGCAGTACAATATTACATGAGAATGCATTCTCGAAAGTCATGTAGTGCAATATCTTTGCAAAATCGGAAAATGTCCTTTAAAAATGAAAGAAATGCAAGTGTAAGAAGATTTATGGACCTTGTGCTCAAGGGCTAGTAGCCTCACATAAGATCACCCTATTCATGCTAAATGAAAACATCAAGATTCAACCATGTCACTGGATCATGGGCTGATGCATAAGGCTCTCCACGTAGGAGTAAAGTGCAACCAGCCTTCCAAATTTTTTAACTATGGACTGAATGATCAAAGTGTAAATCTACTGATAAGACAACATCATTTGAGGCTGAAAACATGCATGTGAAATCATAAAATATCAGAGAATCATTGCCAAAAGAATCAGACCCAATATCATTTGGGAGAAACATGCAGATGAGGATGCAAATGAAGGTGATTTGCTCTCTGACCAGACTGGTGCACCGAAATGGTGCGCCAGAGTGGTGCTCTGATGAGGTGCGCCATTCTGCTGCGCCATGTAGGTGCTCCAGAATGGTGCTTCCCAGAATATCTGAATTAGACTGCAGTCTGGTTCAGAATGTAGTCTAGATTTCAGAGATGAGTGATTTTCTTAACCAGATTAATTATGCAGATGATAAAAGACTGAAACATGATGAAACACTAACAAATGAATGTCTTTTATCATTTCATTCCAAATCATATCACATCATGGATTCATGGCTGAAAATATTTGCATGGATCTTAAAGAATATGCATGAGAAAATAAGCTCGACAGGACATGCAAGTGGTGAATGCATCAAAAACATCTCTTTAGCATATCTTGGCATGTATGCATGGATCATAGATCTTAGTGCAAAGAAATGGAGAAGAATAATAAAACCACTCTTAAAAAAAACTACATGGTGCTGATTTTTAACATATGGATTGTGCATGCAAGTTATCTTGTACTCGAAATCAACATTCTATCATAAAAACATCTCTTATATAACAGCAGAAATCAGATTTTATGTGAAGTTCAAAGCATGCTTTATCTTGGTGCAATGGCTGAGATTTAAAGGTGATGAGAAAGAGAGGACCTACCTCCCGAGGTGTTCCTTCTTGAAATATCAAAGATAGAGGGATCCTTGTTCCTTTAGAAGGGCTAACAACGCTTTAGAATATAAGGGGATGCTCGTGAGAAAGAAGAATAGATTGCAGAAAATAGTAACTTGCTCCAGATTTTTTTCCTGGGACCCCAAATGGTTGCCTATGGGTGTTCTTATATAGGGATTTCTCATGGGTAACTTCTAGGAATGCAAGCAGCCTCGCAAATGAAGAGCTTGGGAAGATTCCATGGCATATTCGTTGGTGGAGGTAACAACCATGGGAGGTGGAAAGCCAACAGTCTGAGAAGTGGCTGCGCGCCAGCTTTGTGCGCCAGGTCGATGTGCCAGCCTAGAGCTCCAGCTAGGTGTGCCACGGTAGTGCTCCTGCATGATGCTCCAAACAGGTGCTCCACATTGGTGCTCTCCCCTACCTGTCTAGATTTCAAATTGGGTTGCGGGCCTGCTATAGGTTTGGGATTGGTTTAGCTAATGGGATTCAAGGGTTAGCCACATCCAAAGCAACATCTGAAAAGCTTATCTATGAGTCACCTCAAAATCGGGGTGTCTATAGATTACGAGCTAGCGGGTTCTCCACATTCGCTGGCATAGCAGGAGCTCCAACATACGCCACAACATTCTTAGCGGACTTCTTCTTCCGGCCAAATCCAGTGTTAAGTCCATTGTGGCCATTGTTAGTGTTACTGGATCCACCAGAAGCCATCGTCAGCTTGGCAAATGCTGCAAGTGCAGGGAAGCTTCCGCTATTGAGTGAACCTTCTACGCGGGTGCCAGGTTTAATCAGGGCAGAGAAAGTGGTGACGGGCTGAATGCTCAGCAGGGCCCCAGTGGCTGGTTGTGCTCCTCGAATAATGATTTCGATAGACTACTCGTCAGAGGGTCTATTGCGCACTTGAGAAGCGAGGGCTCGCCAGCGCCCGACGTACTCCCCGAACGGCTTGTGGGGCTTCTACTTCGTTGCGACTAGGTCCTCGCGCTTTGGGACCATGTCGAGATTAAAGGAGTACTGCTCTAGAAAAGCTTGACTCAGATCGTTCCAAGTCTTGACGGTGGCCATATCCAGCGATGTCAACCACTTTGGAGCTGGACTGGTGAGACTCTTCTGGAAAAGGCGAATAAGAAGTCCCTCATCAGCCTGGAGTTGAGCGAGATCGCCACAATACGCCCTCAGATGCGAAATAGGGCAGCCTTTCCCGTTGTACTTCTCGAATTCTGGGATATGGAAGTTCGGTGGGAGAATCGCCTCTGGAAAGTTGCAGAGTTCTCGGAATGAGAAAGACTGGCGGTCCCCGCCCTGCACTTGTCGGAGAGCTTTCTCCAGGTCGTTCATCCTGGCGCAAAGTGCATTAGGCGTTGCTGCTGATATCGAGTGTGCAGCCAGGGTGGGTCCCGCGTACGCTGTATCCAAAGCACCCATGTGCTCCTCCAGATCTAACATCTCGCCACCTGGTGCTGCGGCGTGATGACCAGCATACCCGTGCGTGTGTACCAGTGGTGGAGTGTATGCCGATGCCTGAACCTGATGCACGGGTAAAGAGATGTTATGCTGTGTGGTGCATGCAGTTGTGTGTGGGAGCAAAAGCTGCTGAATCGGTATGGTCGGGTTCATAGGCCGATGTACTCCTGCTAGCTCGAGTAGCTGACCACCAGATGCTGGAGGAAGATGTTGTGCATGCTATGGATAAGATGCTACTGGCAGAGTGGCTAAGTCCGTCGTCGAGAGAGCAGGAAGTTGTGGCAACAACTGCAGAGGTGTGGTGACTAGTGCTACATGAACAGCCTGAGCAGGCAGAACAGGATCCTTGGGAACAGGACAGACAGGCGCAGTCAGTGTGGGATCCAAGGAGAAGGCCATGCTCTGCAACCTAGCCCCAGGTGCTGGGAAGAAGCCACCATGGAGCAATGGAGCAGTAAATGATGTCAAGGCAAGGGAATGAGGAGGGGCAGCAGTAGGAAACCCCTCTAGAGCGGCAGGTGCAGAAGTCTCAGAAGCTCGCTGGGCCATAATGGACCGCGAACGGGTGAGGACAGGGCTGCGATTGCAAATAAAAGGACGACGCCTACGAGGAGCTATCGTCGGAATAGACGAATAGCTCGGGATCAGACAGTCGAGAATGATGCCTAGAGAATGAGGTCACAGAATGGAATTCCCGGGCTCAGACCTAGGAACTTGCAAAGAACTCAATTCCTGATAAAAGGAAAGGAAAAGAAACCCTAAGTGTCAGTAGAAAAGAGAGAGAGAAAAGAATGAAGACAAGACAACACAAGAAAACAAGTTATCTATGCAATTGTTTATAAGGGTGGCATGAATGGCACACATGTACATGAATGCTACTAACATGCTCTCTCTCACCATGCATGTCCCACATGGGGCTGATCACATGGAACGCACTCATGGGTTTGGGTTTTGACTCAGGTCAGAAAGTAAGTTCCCCGCTCTAAATCTTGGCCAAAGCGCCTGTATTGAACGGGTGGTGCGTTGGTGGCCTCGTCTCCTGCAGTAGCATAGAGCTGTACCCTCTACTAGCACCGACACGACCCCGGACAAGGGGGGACAAACTAGAAACACGTCCTACGCCATAGCTATAGAACGGGCTGCTAGGATTGTCCTTCGCAAACTGTGGGTAGACTCAGAGGAGAAGATGCATGCTTTCTAAAATGATCATTCATGCGATATGTTTTTGTGTCTTTTACTTGCATATTATTAAACCAGATGAGATTGTGAGCATTTGTCTCTAGTTATGCCTTATTAATTGTTCAACTGAGTTTGTGTGTTTTATTTTGACCAGATAGGGAAGCAAACAAGTCTTTACTCCCCTAATCATGGCAAATTCGAAAAGAAGGGTAAAAAGCACACAATTATGGCATCCAAGAGACAGACAAAAGGCGTAAACTTGGCATGTGCTTGTGTTGTGCTCAAGTAGGTGAATAAAAGCAAGTATCGACAAACAAAGCATGAATTAAGGCTTGTGCATGTGCAGTGGCATAGCAACAGTGTAAAGAAAGCGAGAAAAGGCATGTGTAGTCAAATATGTACAAACAAATAAGAACAAGCAGGAAAGCATAATGCAAACAAGTCAAAGACAAGTAGGGAAACCAGAACGAAAGTTAGAATCTGGTTATCCCCAGCGGAGTAGCCAGTTCCTGTAACCATGCCAGTGGAACCCCTAGGCGCGGTTCACCAAACCTACTCCGATACAGTCATGGCGAAAATGGTGAATCCTGAGGAAGAGACTAGACTTGGAAACACCAAAGGGAAGACAAAAAGGATAAGGAAAGGAATCGCCACCTAGTCTTTTAATGGAAAGACGAGGAAAACCTAAAAAACACAAAAAGGCAGAAAGCAAACAAGATGCAAAGATGCATGTGTGATCCGTGCCTAATGAATATTGCTAGATGAATGCGGGCCAGAGAAAGGGTAAGGATTCTGGTTACGCATGGGGAAGGGGTTAGGCACCCCCATGCGCCCCGAGAAAACTCGGTCTTTCTAGGTTTCCTATTGTCAATGGTTTGCTGAATGCGTGCATGCTTATTCTATATGCTCATGCATGAAAATACCCGAAAACATGCCAAATCAAGGAGAAGTGAAATCGAAGGAAAAAGTTAATCCTTGGGTCAAATGTAAGCATTGTTAATGCCGCTTTACAGTACGCCTTTGGGTGATGAGGAAAATCGTGAAAATCTCGAAAAGCGTCTCGTAAAACAGCGGAAATTAGGATAAATCTGAGAAAATCAAAAAGGGGAAAATAATCCTTGTTTCGGGACCATGTCGGCTTTGTAAGCCATTTATTATACGCCCTCGAGCGATGGAAAACCAAAACAAGTGAAAATTGTGGAAAACCAAGAAAAACCAGGAAAACGAGGAGAAAACAAAGCTTGGAACAAAGCTAGAAAACATGCACCAAGCAAGGCAAAAAAGATGGGAAAAAAACCGTGTGAAAAGATGTGAAAAGTATGCAAAATGCACGTGTGTGTGCAAATCTGAAAACTCTAGGGGGTTTTGTGCAAAAAGCCCAAATCCAAGGAAAACTGACATTCAGAAGCCCAAATCATAGGAAATATATAGGAAAACGCATTCCATGCATGTATGAAGAAATCTGGGGTCAAATGTGCATCCCTAGTCAAAATGAAGTTCTCTAGGGGTTAAAATGCAATTTACCCACTAATGCTTGCGTGTAAATCAATTCAGCATAAAATTAGGGTAGAAATGCAATTAAATGTCTTAGAAATGATCCAGGAAGATTCAGGGGCAAAATGATCATTTTACCCATGAAAACAGGCAATCAGAGTAAAATCAATGAAGTACAGGGGTTAAACTGCAAATAACCCCGCAAATAGAGCATCCAGAAGAAATTCAGTAAAAACAGAGGGTTAAAGTGCAATTAAACTGTGAAAACAAGCTTCTGGAATGTTTTAAAATAAAGTCAGGGAGTTTTATGCAATTTTCACAGCAAAATAAGCTTTTTGGAAGTTTCCTGTAAAACACAGGGGCCTAAATGCAATTTGTCCGATGAAAACATGCTTCTGGAAAAGTTTCAGATAAGTATGAGGGCTTTTATGCAATTTTTACTGTAAAAATGAACAGTTAAAAACATTTTGAGAAAGCTCAGGGTCTTTTTAGCAAAATATCTGGAAGAAAACATGTTTCAAAGACTCTAGGGACTTTTATTAAAGTTTTAAACTCAGAAAACATTATTTTAAATGTTTAGGGTAAAACACGTAATATTTTCAGTTAAAACTTTATTCGAAACATTTTAGAAAAATGATTGCAGGACCTATATGCAATAAAAGGACCAAAAAGTAATTCCAGAAGGACCTATTTGCAAGGAAAAACTTAAACTCTAGATTTTATTTAAAATAAAGTTTTAAAATGTTTTTTTAAAGGGTAAAAGAAACGACGGTCACCGGCGACGGAACTCGCCGCTGACGACCGCCGGGGAAGGGTTAGCAAAGCTTTCCCACGGTCTGATCTTAGATCTGACCCCGTAGGAAGCAAGAGGGAGAAGCTAGGAACACATCCAACGGAGTGGATGGATGATCCAGCGGCTGGAACAATCTCCCCACCTTCCTCGCCGTCGAGGTGCTCTGGCGACAGTGTCGGGGAAGAAGGAGCTCTCCGGAGGCTGAGGAGCGGTTTTCCAAAGCTCCTGGTGGCTGCAGGATGCTGCGGGGACCCTTCCGGAGTGGCGCGAAGGTTGGTGGAGCAAGGTGGCGGCGTAACCGTCGCCGCCGCGGCTTCCTCCGGCGAGCGACGTTGCAGGGACGATCGGGGGCTCGCGGCGTGGATCCAGAGGTTCGGGAGTGCTTACGGGGCATGAAGGATGGTGTTTGGACCAACGGAGGGGCGCGGGAGGCTGAAGGCTGCTCTGGATGCTCTGGATCCCGTCGTCTTCTCCGGTGACGGCGGGATCAGAGCGCTATTCCGACGGGCGTCTGGAGGGCTGCTGGGAGCGGCGGAACGGCAATGGTGGGGCACGACGAGCTCCGGGAAGACCAGAGGAGGAGGTGAGAGGACTCGGGGGTCCAGGAGACTTCCTGGATTGCCCCCCCCACCTCTGTCGCCGGAGAATCGGCGACAGCGGGGCACAGAGGAGCTGCGGAGGCCAAGGGATCGCTCTGGATCCCTTGGAACCGCTCCAGAAAGAGAGAGGAGGGCAGGAAGACTAGAATTCAGGAAATAAGGCAGGTTAAGGCGTGTACCTGGCTGGAGACCGTCGTTGGAGCTCTGTATGCGACACTGGCTCTCTGCTCCTCTACTGTGCTCTCCTCGCTCTCGCACTCTGGTTCTCTCTCTCATGCTCTCAGTTTTCTCTCTCGAATGGTCTCGGGGTGTCTCTCTTCTCTGAATGTGTGTGGCCTGCTCTTTATATAGGTGAACCCAATAATCAGGCGACCCAACAAACTCTGTAACAGAATGCTCTCACTCGTAACGGCCTGGCCCACTCCTTTAACAAACTGGGCGCTCCTCCATTCTAACTAACAAACATTCCTAATGGCTGTCCCCTCTTGTCCCCTTGGCTGCCGGCAGGAGATCAACGGCGATCCAGAGCTCCGACGATGGCTGATCGGACGGCTGGGGTTGCTCTGTGATGCTGGACTGATGAGGCTCGAGCTGGGCTGAACTCAGTAGGGGAGGATTCAGGCTGAATTCATGAAGTCTGGTGAAGAGTAAAATGGGTTTAGTGGGATGTGGTGTGACTTTGGCCAATTTTGATTAAATGAAAGGAAGAAATGGTTCTATATAGATGAATAAAATGTTGGTTTCATTTGGACTGAAATGTTGACTGATGCTATGGGCTATGGGCTAAGGTGGATTCATTTGGGCTCAATGGGCATAGGTGGGCTTCATGGGCATCCATGGGCCTTGTGGGCCCATATGGGCCCAAATGGATTTAGGTGGGCCCAATGAGCTTAAAAAGAGTTAAACGAGTCTAATTAGATTTGATGGGCCAAAATGGACTCAGATTGGGTTTAATGGACCTATGTGGGCCTTGTGGGCCTACATGGGCCTAATTTGGGTTGAATGGGTCCAAATGGGCTAAATGTGCTAAATGGACTTTGGGGTTTAAGCTCAGCTACCACATCTCCATCCTGCAAGATTAGAAAATTGGGGTGTCTATAGATGCCCCTCCCTGAGCGAGGTCGGAGGTCGAGTAGAACTGAGACCGATGCTCAGGGTTGACAAAGACACCCCTCGTGAATCCACAAACAAGAGTAATCCTTAGGCAATCAGTCACTAGTCAGGAACATACCAGAGGTCCGCACTTGAGATCCTGCCGCCACAGCTGAGGCCAAACGGAGGAACAAGCACAAAAGATTAAGAATTGACAAGCTGACGACCAATCAGCTCCTAAGAGACATGACTGGTTGTCGCACTTGTCGCAAAAACCGCCAGACAAGACTCACGGTGCCTGCCGACCGGGAAGTGACTGATCACGGATGTCATCCGGGTAGTTCGGGCTACCAGCCCAAAGAGAGGCAAATCAAAGGTGAAAAAAACGGGGCACCAGGATTCATCCTAATAGAATAAATAATGGATGAGAAAATTCAAAAGTAAAAGGACACCAGGATCCGTTCCATCAGAACGTACCGAGGATAGGAAAATCAAAATATCAAAAGACACCAAGATTCGTTCCTCGGAACGAACTGTGGATAGGAAAATATCTGAATAAAAGACACCAAGATTCGTTCCATCGGAACGAACCGTGGATGGGAAAAAACACACCAGGATTCGTTCCATCGGAACGAACCTTGGATAGGAAAATCACACCAGGATTCGTTCCATCGGAATGAACCGTGGATGGGAAAAAATCAGAATAAAAGACACCAGGATTCGTTCCATCGGAACGAAACGTGGATAGGAAAATCAGAATATCAAAAGTCACCAGGATTCGTTCCTTGGAACGAACCGTGGATAGGAAAATTAGAATATCAAAAGACACCAGGATTCGATCCTTCGGAACGAACCGTGAATAGGAAATCAAAATATCAAAAGACTCCAGGATTCGTTCATCGGAACGAACCGTGGATAGGAAAATCAGAATATCAAAAGATACTAGGACTCGTTCCTTCGGAACGAACCGTTGATAGGAAAATCAGAATATCAAAAGACACCAGGATTTGTTCCATCGGAACGAACCGTAGATAGGAAAATCTGAATAAAAGGTACCTAGATTCGTTCCTCGGAACGAACTGTGGATTGGAAAACCATAATATCAGAAGACACCAAAATTCGTTTATCGGAACGAACCATGGATAGGAAAATTTTGAACTTCAAAAGACACCAAGATTCGTTCCATCGGAACGAACCGTGGATAGGAAAACCATAATATCAAAAGACACCAGGATTCGTTCCATCGGAACGAACCGTGGATAGGAAAATCAGAATAACAAAAGATACTTGGACTCATTCCTTCGGAACGAACCGTGGATAGGAAAAAACACACCAGGATTGGTTCCATCAGAACAAACCGTGGATGGGAAAAATCAAAACAAGACACCAGGATTCGTCCCATCGGAACGAACCGCGGATAGGAAAATCTGGATATCAAAAGACACCAAGATTCGTTCCTCGGAACGAACCGTGGATAGGAAAATCAAGATATCAAAAGACATTAGGATTTGTTCCATCGCAACGAATCGTGGATAGAAAAATCAGAATATCAAATGACACCAGGATTCGTTCCATCGGAACGAACCGTGGATAGAAAAATCAGAATATCAAAAGACACCAGGATTCGTTCATCGGAACGAACCGTGGATAGGAAAATTCAGAATATCAAATGACACCAGGATTCGTTCATCGGAACGAACCGTGGATAGTAAAATTCAGATGTGAAGGCACATGCCACCACTTCTAGAATAGAAGTTATAAAAACGTCATTTGTCCAGATTGGGGCAATAAAACAAGATACTTGGCTATTATCTGGGTGACCCTAGTGCCAAGCCGGCAGGCAAAAGAAGGCAAACTCCTGCATCAGTCACACAAGCTGTCAGGGTGGCAACTTCCATTCTGCATCAATCATGATCGACCAACAGACTGGCTAAAGATGTTCTGCTGTATTATATCACAGTCAAATGAGTGTTTACATGTACTTCAATTTGTAAGAAAAAGTGGCGTAATGCGAACATTAAGTGTCCTCTTCATCTCTAGGTCTCTTGGAGCCCGAGGCCTTGGTAAAGAGCATCCGGCTCGGGGTGGCGCTACAGATTGGCCAAGTTTCCTCGACTTCGGCTTCACAGTCTGCTGTGCAACTTCTCTCTTCTATGGCTAGAAGATCTTTTGAGCATACAGAGCGATTGAGCAGGCGAGATAGCTCCCTAACCAGAGTGTAGGAGCTCATGGGGTATTCTTTGAATCGTGCTGGCATCTGCACCTGAGCTAGAGAATCCTGCTGGTAACCGAATAGGGAATTGCTGAATAGGCTAAATCCTGTGCACAATCTTGAGGGGAGGTCCTAGTTACCGACAAGTTTTAACCAAGCACCCAGGTAGTGAGACAAGAATAGTAAATCTGGAGAGCTGGAATTGTTTGACTGCGCCCTCGGGCCGATCATTGAGGATTTTCGACCTATAGAGCAGCTGGCATGCCCCTGGTAGAGCAATTGGTTCAGTGTGACCAACCATAGGACAGCTGACATGCCCCTGGTGGACACAAATGACTCTTAACCAATCAGAGCAGCTTACATGCCCCTAGTCAAGTACTGGCTCAGTGTGACCAACCATAGGACAGCTGACATGCCCCTGGTTGACACAAATGGTCCCAAACCAACCGGAGCAGCTTACATGCCCCTGGTTTAGGTGATGTCCTCTTGATTCTCTTGAATTGAAATACGCTGTCATATTCAAGACAAGAGAACCAAGTGGCACTCTGCGACATTTATTAGAATATTTGTTTGTGGGAAGAAATGTATGCATGTCAAATGGTTTGCTGGATCTTATTTACGCCCTCAGCGTCGGGATGCCTAACGCCAAGTATAAAGGAATGGCAACACCAGACCTCACGAGACTCTATCCATGCTTCTAGTTTTTCGGGTGACTCTCTGGAAACGGGTCATTGTGTTTTGTGCTCCATTTCAAACCCCACTGGACCATACCCCTGCTTTTTATTTTTATTAACTCTTTATTCTCTCCCTCATAGGCATGTGGGCTCACCCTATCCCTAGCTTGGAGGTAATAGGTACCTGGTCTATGGTGGGGAGCTGCTGCTTGCTTAAAGGGGTGGCTAGGCCTTTTTGGACATTTCTCCCAGGTATTGACTCCAACTCCTCTCCAAGATAAACTTGAGGGACAGGGTGACCCGACACGCCTCTCTCTTTAGGGCGGACTTCTATCTGCGACTTCTGTCTTCTTATTCTTTTATGCCCTTTCGCAGATGTCTTGTTTTTATTATAATTTTTCACACTCTCACTCTCACCCCTAACATTTTATCTCCCTCTCGGAGGTGTAGGGTTCATGAGAAGTTTGGATACTTCGCCCAATTCACAATGAAAGGTGGCTCCCTCACTTTCTAGGTTCCTGAATAGTATCTTCCTGAGGAGGTGCTACGCATTCCCAACATTGGCTAGCTTATTCCGCTTATCATCATCGAGCTAAGATCCATACATGCGTTAATGCAAGAGAACTATGCCCTGCATATGCATATTCTGCACGAGGCTTAGTGTGTTGTGATGTAGAGCTACATGAATGTTGGAAGAGCATGGATGCATGCATGGAGTGTTGGTGTCGCAGAGTGAGGACACACTGTTTGTGATCACTGATAGTACTTTTTCAGGTAGCAAGAGTTAACTGGCACTGACTGTTCGATGTAGTCCATGTCCTCAAGGGACCATTCGATGACTTCCCTGTATCTCAAGTTTCCCTGTATGCACCCTTGATGATTTTTGGCTTTGATATTTCTGAGCTTGCCTGACTGTTCTACCTCTGACGAACAAAAGCTTTTTCTATCATGCTGTCTCTGTACAACATGTGCAATTGGTGGGCAGCTGTCCTCTGTTTGACTAATGTGAGTGCTGCTGCCCGGGTTCCCCCTGAGCCTAACTCAGGATCTTGTCTATTTGGACCCCACTGCTCAAATGGGGCCAAGCTTGGTAATGCCACC
>JAMKQA010006952.1:0-21334 GCA_024699735.1 Posidonia australis
TCTAGGGGCCTTTTTATAGTGGTCTCTAGGGAGGTTACAAAGGGGTCTTGCAAACGAAAAGCCTCGAATATTCGTTGGCATATTCGTTTGCAAGAGTAACACTCCGGAAGGTGGAAGGTCAGTAGCCAGAGCTGGGCGCCAGGTTGGTGCGCCACCTTAGTGCGACAACTTAGTGCTCCAACTTGGTGCACCAACTTGGTGCGCCAGCTCTGCTCACAAATGTCTGATTTGGGCTCTGGCTAATGGGTTCGGGGCTTGGTTTAAGGGCTGATCGCATCCAAAGCAACATAGGGACACTCATTTTTGTGTTACCTCAAAATCGGGGTGTCTACACATATATTATATATATATATATCATAAGTTAGCGGGTCCACCGGTCTGGGTCTAAGACCCAGACCCGACCCAATAAGTAAGTGGGTCTAACGGGTTCGGGTCCATGGGTCCACGGGTCTTATTTTCAAGACCCAGACCCAGACCCAGCGGGTCCAGACCCACGGGTCTGGGTCTAGACCCGACCCATTGCCGCCCCTAACTATCGTGAGAGGAGGGAGGAGGAGACGAGTTGTTGTCGTGTGAGGAGAGGAAGAAGATAGGGAAACTAGTGTAGACAGAGAAGAGAGCGAGAAAAGTCGATTGTTTGACAAGTTACACATCCTATAGACGTTTCTCTTTAATTCTTTGGATGATGATTGGGCCATGAAAATGTAGATTGTGGTGTGTAGATAATTGTAGGGATTTTTGGTAAATTTATCAGGATATTTATGCGTCTGTGTCTCGCGATTACTGTGCACGAACGTGACAGAATTTGCTTAGGATTTGCTTGACGGAATCTTGGGATTTTTGTACCAATGGAAGTTCATTTGGAAATCCTTAATTTGTTAATTTGAATTTTTGGATGAATAGTTTATTAATTATTATCCCAAAACTTTGACTTGTGATTTCTTGTGATCCGTTTCACGGATCTATGTGTTTTTAGTATCAAATTGTAGAACTCGTCGATATCTTCAATTTGATATAAAGTTTGTAATTTTTGAATGAAAGTCGGATTTTTAACGTTGAAAATTTAATTGTGGTTTATAATATAGTTATTGTACATTTCAGCTTAAGGGAGGAGAAGCACGATAACTTTTTAGTTAAATTGCATTTTGGCACTTAAGTTTGTGAGATTTTTGTTTTGGTCCATGGTTTTTATGTGAAATTTGCATTTTAGTCCTTGAATTTTATATTTAATTATTTTTTAGTCCCTAAGTTCAAAAGAAATTACTTTTAGGTCTTCGAACTTTGCTGAAATTATTTTTCAACTCCTTAACTTTTAGATTTTATTACTTCTAAGCCCTTAAGTTTTGTGTAAATTGTATACATATCCTTAGAGACTTGTTTTTGATCATTTTGGATATAATTAGTGTTATATTAACACTGTAAGTCACCTTAACATAATGATAATCAGGAAAATCATTAGAGACGAGTTAGGAATTGCCAAAATACAGTAGCAAGATCTGACTCAGTTATAATTTAGCATAAAATGTTGTATAACCTAGAAGTACTAGGCCTTTCCCTGTAATTATTTAGTTGGATTCTAGGGTTAATGTTTGACCCTAGGATTAGACATTGTTCTTGTTTTTGGTATGGTACACTGAATTTGGTATTCAGTGGTACTGTTTAGGTATAGCTTGTTTTGGTATCCGTTCTTTTAAGTCAAGTGAGACTTCGAGGCTGTGTTTTGTGGTATTGTTTTAATGGTTTTCGAAATGATCTTAGGAAAGGGTTTCAAAAAGAAAGTATATAGTTTTGCAAATGATTTTGAAAACACAGGAATACTTTAAAAAGTGGTTTTCCAAATGATTTGGGAAAACATCATCGAGTGTCTTTTCCTTTGCATTCTGAGAATAAAAGTATCAGTTTATTCCAATTAGTTCATAGTGATGTTTGGGGACAATGTTGTGTTGCTACTATTGGTGGTTTTAAATATTTTATCACATTTGTGGATGACTACTCTATAATTTCATGACTTGACATTCCTTAAGATAGATCAATTGTTTTTGATGTATTCAAATCTTTTTACAATGAAATAAAGTTACAATCTTCTACTCTCCTACATATCTTGAGAACTGGCAATGTGCTTAAATACATGAAACGTTCTTTTGATACTTATTGTTCTACTCATGGCATTATTTATCAAAGTTCTTGTACTTACACTCTGCAACATAATGACATGGCTGAAAAGAAAATTAGGTATTTATTAGATGTTGCTCATTCCTAGATGTTCCAAATGTATTCCTAAACTTTTTAGGGTAATGCTGGTTTGACCGCTTGTTTTATTATTAATAGAATGCCATCCCTTGTTTTTGGGGGAGCTATTCTTTTTCATGTGGTCTTTCCAGATAAATCCTTTTTTCTTATCACTTCTCATATTTTTAGGTGTACTTGTTACATAAATATTCATCAACTAGGACTTTGTTGGATACTAAGGCTTCTCTAGAGAGGGTGAATAGAGAATCTCTGGTTTTGTTAAGTTTTAACTTTTGACATGCAAATTTATGAAGATAAAAATCAATTACATAAACATTCAATCACAAGTACTCAGAGAATTTATAGTGGTTCAGTCAACCCCGGCTTGGTCCACTCTTCAAGTTCCCCACTTGAGACTTAACCCTTTTATTACATAACTATAATTTTACAAGCAAACTAATTTACCTTGCTTGTTGCCTCGAATAGCAATTTCCTTCTCCTTCCTGGAGAATCACTCAAAGCAACTTGATAGTAAGAGTAACCCTTGCACAACTTGTGATCTCCCACTTGCTTGTCACGCTTTGTCGGAATGGGAGTAGAAGCTCAATGTGACTTGGAGCGAAGTATGAATGGAATTTTAACTCAATCACTTGAAGCACTAGAAGTATGATAGCTTAGTATTTTTCTGTGATTTGTGAGGTGCATATGGACCTTAGTTTATAGTGATGAGCTTACCTCTAAGTGTGACTAACGACTAGTAAATCTTTTGCTTACTGACATAAGATTCGGTATACCGAAATTCAATTGATCGACCGAAATCTGTAACGGTCGGGTTAATTCGGTATTCCGAAATGTTGCGGTGTGCCGATTTTGCTTTCAGCTTCATTTGTTCCTTGAAATTCGGTGTGCCGTCTGATATTCCGTTTTCGCCTGATTCGGTATTCCGAAAATATTTGGTATGTCGTTTTTGCTTTCAGCATTTTTTGTTCTTTGAATTTCGGTGTGCCGTCTGATGTTCCGTTTTCTCCTGATTCGGTATTCCGAAAATGTTAAGTATGTCGATTTACATGTGACTTAAAAATTTACATATCTTTTCTTGTATAGTCTACCTTTACACATCAGTATATTTTTTTTTACATCTCATGAATACAAATATATGATTTTACATCTCATAACACTTACATATATGATTATTTTACAATTCAGTATATTACTTTCTTCATATGGCCTTTTATATCCTCCTGTGCTTAAACACAACAAAATTGTTATCATCAAAATAAATGTAAGATTTTTCAACAGACTTGACAAGTTATCTCCTTGAGCAGTAAAATGCGTCTTTCTGGGATACCCTTAGACTCAAAAGGCGCATTGCTGGTTAGGACCCATCTCCAAGAATTTTTTTCTACTGACGTAACATTCTTTAAGCAGCAAATTTTTTTTATTAAGACCAACCTATCATTAGGTGTTCCTATTCTAGTGCTGCCAAACCCGATCATATCGTCTAAGGCAACTTCATCAAGTGTTCTTATGCCACTTACTCCTAAAACTCAACCAATTGCTACTGAGCCGCAATCAAATGAAGGTTTGCCACCCTTGCTTCCAACTGATTTGGACTTTTATATTGCTTTTCGCAAAGGTATACATTCCTGTACTCTACATCCAATTACTAATACTGTATTCTTTGATTATCTTAGTCCTTCTTTTCATATCATAACTATGTCCATTACACCTATTTTTGTGTCTAAAAATTATCAGAAAGTCCTTTTTCATCTTGAATGGAAAAAGGTAATGGAGGTTGAGATGGAAACCTTACTAAAGAGGAAGACATGGGATCTGGCCACCTTATCTAAAGGTGTCTCACCTATTGGGTGTAGATGGGTATTTGTAGTAAATTTTTTATCTATAGATTAGTCGATAGGTATAAGGTACATTTGGTTGCCAAAGACTTCACACAAACATATGAGATTGATTACTTCGAGACATTCTTTTCTGTTGTGCGAATGAGTTCTATATGGACCCTTGTTTCTATTGTTGTCACTATTAAAAATTCTGAAATTTGCGAGGACACCTCGCGAGGACATCGTGAGGAATTGTCCTTGTAAATTATTATCGAGTAAATATAACAAGGTTTTAATGAGGAAATGTCCTCGTCATAAATTTACAAGGACTTTGTAAAGAAACATCTTGGCTACATCCTCACAAACTAAAATTTTCACAAGTAAAACTTTTCCCCTCTCCTCCGTCTTTTCCCACTTTTCCAATATTCTGTTCCCTCTCCTTCCCAAATCCCTCCGACCTCCTCCCCAAAACCAACCCTACCTCTCTTCTTCGCGTCCTTCGTCCTTCGTCCTTCACCCCTACTACCTCTCCTCCTCCTCCTCGCCACCAAAGCCTCTCTACCTCCTTGCCGACGTCGCCACCCTCTCCACCATCCTTTCCTACGTAGTCCGCACACAGCCTCTCCTCCTTCCTTCCTTCCTTTCTTTCTTTCTACCTCCTCACCCTCTCCTACTCCTCGCCACCGAATCGTCTTCGCTTCCTCACTGACGTCACCATCCTCTCCTCCTCCTCCTCAATCACCATCGACTGCAACTCCTTTCTACCTCTACCTCCCCTTTGATTGCGACTCCTCTTCGGTGCCACCAACTCTAAGTGCAATGGCTTCCCAAAGCAAGAGCAACAAGGACAACAACCAGGTAGCAAACTTCCTTCTTTTGAAAGTATTAGAAAAAAAACCTTCTTTTTTTTACCTCGCAGAACTTTAGAATATCTTTCACTATTAGCAGTGGGGACAATGTCTTTCACTATTTAGCAAGTAAGTTGTACATGAAGAATATCTATGCTCTAACTTAAGCAGGAGTGTCAAGATTGTGCCCTAGTAGACGTCTGTGACATCTGCTAATTCCCTAATGACACAGGGATCTAGGGCAGACATCCAAGTCAGATGTTTGCTAATTCCCTGACGTGTTTATGATTAGGAGTGGATGTCCACTACGTACATTTAGTTTTCTTTCTTTATTTTCTGACTCACCTATATAGAGAGATTGTACTTCTTTTGTTATTAAGCAATAATATTCTTTTCTTCTTTTATTTTAACAATATCATTTTTTGGTACTACTAATGAAATTTTGTGTCAAGAGTTTTCTAAGCAAATGTAGAATCAAATGTAAATGAGCATGATGGGGGAGCTTTCATTTTTCCTTGGACTTCAAATTCAATAAACACCAAATGGAACATTCATTCATCACACTAAATACACAAAGGAGTTGTTGAAAAAGTTTGAATTTGAAAATGTGAAAGCTAAATCTACTCATTTGAGCATTGCAACAAAACTAGACAATGATGACAATAGTAAATCTAAAAATATCAACCACTATCGAGCTATGATAGGTAGTTTACTATATTTTACTACTAGTAAACCATATATCTTGTTTGATGTTTGTTTGTATATTCGATTTCAAGCTAATCCTAAAGAGTCTCATATGAGTGCTTTAAAATGGATTTTTGCTTCTCTCAAGGATTATTTTAATTTTGGTTTATTTTGTTCAAAGCAAAGTGATTTTTCTTTAAGGGCTTATACTGATGCAAATTTTGGGGGATCTAAAAATGGTAGAAAAGGCATTGGTGATTCATGTCAATTCTTAAGACATTCATTAATCACATGATTTAGTAAGAAACAAAATATTATTACTTTATCCATTACTGAAGTTGAATTTGTAACTACAAGATCATATGGAACACAAGTTTCATGGTTAAAACAAACTATTAAAGATTATTATTTTGATTTCTCATCCATTCCCATATTTTGTGACTATACAGGCACCATTCAACTTTCAAAAAAAATCCTGTTTTGCATTCTAGAACAAAGAATATAGATTCAACATCATTTCTTAAGAGATCATTTTATTAAGAAAGATTTTGAATTAGTTTTTGTGTCCATACAAGAACAATTAGTTGATATATTTACAAAACCATTAACTAAGGATGCATCCATGAACATTAGGAGAAATTTAAGCATTTGTAAGTTGTCTGATTGTTAGATTTTGTGAGTTTCTTTAAAAACATGTGTTTTTGATTTGCAATCAATTTCAAATTATTTCTACTATTTTAAATATTTTTTCAAGATTTTTCTTGATTTTTTTTTCTACATTTTGATTTGATTGTGCTTAACAGATGTTCATGCAGACAATTGAAAAGTTACAGCTCCTGGACAGGATTTCAACGAACATCCATGCGAACATTTGCAGCGGCATGGTTAATCCTAAATTGTGCCCTATTTAAGCTTTTTCTCTTTCTTTTTCTTCACTTTTCCTTTTCCACACCGTCATCCACATATTCTCCTCTTGTTTCTCGATAGATTTCTTCTCATTTCTTGACGGTTCTCAACGAAAATCTCTCTTTTCTGGTCGGATCTACACCTTATCTTACGAAATCTATCCCACCTTCACTAGATCTCGCCTCTTTTTGCACAAATCTCGTTGGTTGGTGGAGAATCTCGTCAAATCTTCAAGTGTAACGCCTGATTTTGTCACCAATGGCTTCCACAAGTCGACCACGTAAGAAACTTTCTACCAAGAGGAAAGAATTAGAGCCAAAACAATCTTTAATCAAAATCCTCAAAATCCCTCCTATGATATATATTCTTATAAAAAGTTTTCAATTACAAGTTTTCTCATAGAGTGTGTCATCTCTAAAGTCGATTTCTTTGACTTTGGCAGTGAGTTAGTTTTTATTGATGTAGAAATTTACGAGTATCTTTTTTTTTATTATCAAAATAGGGTTTATCTAAAACTTATTGTTCAATTTTATACTATTATAGAGTATAAGTATACCCATCTTCTTTTTTCTGTTATTGGCCATACTATTAAGATTATTTCTAATTATTTGGCTTAGAATTGTCATCTCCCTGATGGAGAAGTTAATCTTTATCATGCCTCTCTTGAAAATGAACTGTGGTCTACAATCTACCAATGAAGTCTTTGAAACTATACCCATTCCAGGTGTAAATGTTTGTATGGTATCTAAAGTTTTATCTAGAAATCTTCTTATGAGATTAGGTTATCAGAATGAGGTGTCCATTATTCGGTTAGTTTCTGTATTTTGTATTATGTGAAATCACAGTGTTAAGTGAAATCTTTATATCTACAATGTCCTCAAAATCACTAAAATCTTTCTTTCTCAACTTTCAACCTTATGTTGAGTTATATGTTGGAGATTAAAACGATTGTTCCACCATATCGATGTGGATATTTAGTTATTCTATGAATGTATTTTTTTAATATAGCTGTGACACCTGGGCTTGATTATTCATTTTAATTGTAAACCATGTATTTAACTGTAATATTGCATAAATGGTTTATTAATGGATAATCTGTTGTTTCTTACGATTGTGAGGATTTCGTTGGCTTAATGTACACTTGGTTGTGATTTGGGACCAATGTAAGGTCCGATTTGAAGATGCACAATCGTCTCGGTTTACGTACCTGTCTTTCCCTCTTTCTTTTCTTTCTTTTTCTCTCTCCCTCACGAGCCACACCGTCCCTATCTTCTTCTTCTCCTTCCCCGACCTATGCCACCACGAGATGGCTGCCCGTGCCTCCCTGTCTCTTCCGACGTGATGGTGGCTGATGCCATGCGGGAGGAGGAGGAGGAGATAAGAGAAAGGAGGCAGTAGTGGGAGGAAGCCAGGAGAGAGAAAATAGAAGAGAAACAGTGCGCGAGCCAAAGGGAGAAGGATCGTTGTCGGTGCCAAAGGAGGAGAAGGAGGAGGAAGAGCTGTGTCGTGGTCAATCGAGGCAAGGGGAGGTTCGTCGGAGTGCGGGGAAGTCGCCGAAGTGCCATTTCAAGTACGTGACTCCCTTTCTCTCTCGTTTTCTATTTAACATGTTAAATGCATGAAAAATGGTGTAAAATGCATGTAAAATTGTATAAAAATCGTAGAACTGATGGGAATATGTTGAATAGCATAAATATGTAGATATCATGCAGTTAAGATGGAAATTTGTAGAGTTATACGAAATTTAGGGATGAAGGCTACAGTAGTCGTTTTTGAGCTTCACCCTTTTGTGATTTTTGTATGAATTGCATAGTTGATGAATGGTTTGGAGGGTTTTGAAGTAGACTCAAGGGTCTACACCCTATGATTTATTTGTGTTAAATGATGCTTGTTTGAGGGATCCGCTGGAGGCTCCCACTTCAGATGAACGAATGGTTGCTGGCAAGAGCCGTGTACAGAACACGGGATATTCGACATGCCGAATTGGGTTCGACATACCGAATCGCTGTCAGATTGTACAGAGGTGTCCAGTTTCGGTAGACCGAAACCCATTGGTCGACCAAAATAGAAGCTTTCGATATACCGAACTAGTGATTTTCGATATATCGAATTTTAGTTCGATCTGAAGTTTTTATCCCCTGGCCCATATGAATAAATGAGCATAAATGATGGAAATAAATGGTTTTAAAGGGTCAATGAGTATGTGTTAATGGTGTTTTCCCTATGAAAATGATATGGAAGAATATGGAACCCAAATAAGTAAATTTAAGAATGGTTTTGGGTTTTAGACCCTAAAAATGAATAAAAGTGATTAAATGTGTGATTTTTGAGTAATTTTAGGTATGAGACCCAACGTATGATTTAAAAAGCATGGTTTTAAATGATTTGAGTTGGGACCCTATTAGAGGGTCATGTGTTGCTTGAAATCAGTTCCTACAACGAAAGGAATGAAACAAAAATGGTTTCGAAAAGGAAAACTTAAAGAGTTTTGAAATGAAGCACTAATAATGTGTTGGGGAACCACGGGGCTTGGTGTCGACAAGGTGGTAGGAGTATGAGACTCCAATGAAACCAATTGTCAAATACGACTGTGGTTGCCGAGCTTGAAACGGTGTAGGCTGAGCCTAGGTATATGGGCCTGGGTGTTTGGGTCACCGAGCTCGTGACGATGTAGGCTGGGCCTAAGAATATGAGACATAGGTGTCTGGGTCACCGACAATGTAGGCTGAGTCTGACTTATTGAACCTAGTTGTTTGGGTCACTGATGGGACGTCAGATAAAGACGTATCCAAGTGCATTTATAAAAAAAGTAATTGAGGCCGGTTGGTTGGGGCAGTGTCATCCCGCACGGAGAATTTCACCGTGGTAGTGCAGAGAGGTAGGGGAAATGGCGTCTTCACCTACTGCTTGTGTGTCTGGTTACCCCTGATCAAGGTAACATCAATAAGTAAAGTGGAAATGAAAAGAAAAGTATGTGATTTTGTGAAAATGAAAGAAAAATGGTTTGGTTCGGATTGGACTTGTGAATGATTCTAAAATCCTAGAAATGAATATGAATTGTGTTTTAACCAGTTATCAGCCAATGTTTGTGATTTTGGTTTTGAGCCCAATAGGCATTATGTTTTAGACTGGATCTGATCAAAAATGTGGATTTCTCAGGATATGAGAAAGGTTTTGAAAAGTACAAAAGAAAATGAAAAGATGAATTTTGGGAAAATGTGGTTTTGGAAGCGAATTCCCAAATGTTTTAAAAAGGAAAGGAAAGTGAATTTTGAGAAAAACATAGTTCTAAGAGCAGATTTGCAAGTGATTTCAAGGAAAAAGGAAATAATGTTTTAAAATTGGATTTTCGAAAGAAAACCAAGTGTCATAAATTTAAAATTGTATTTTTGGCGTTTTTGCCGGTTTTTTGTTGCTTGTGTGTTTGGGACGCTTATTGGGTGACTTAGATGTCACTCACGCGTGTTTTGTTTGATTTTCAGGTGCAGATCGTGTACAGTCGAGTTCTGATGCCGGAGTTAGAGCTTCTAGCCGCACATTGTTTCCTAGAGGTGAGCTTTAGTTACAGTATTTAATTTTACTGTAATTAGTGTAATTTTGCTTATGATACTGTGATTTTGGTAATGTGTATGGAATCGGGGCGTTACAATAACAAAGAGGAGTCTGCAACTACTTGGTCTAGTGGTGAAGCCTCTTTGTAGTTGTATGAGAGGTCAAGAGTTCGACTTCCACAGACATCATATATACTACATCACTTGGTGATAGTTTCTCATAGTCAAGTATTTGAGTGTAATATATATTAATAACCGTTTACAAAAAAAAAAAACAATAGCAAAGAGGGAGATATTTATATCTTTGAAAATTTTCTCTTTGAATTTAATGTTATCGATTCTTAAATTAAGGGAGAGTTTTTTTAAAATTATTGTCACCGTTAAAAAAGGAAGAGATTATTAGAATTTAAATGTATTTTTGATGATGTCTAGTTGATTGGATTTTATTTTGTATTTTGAATTGAGTTGTTCATTTAAGTGATATTTTTGTTGTGGTCAATGTGACTCAAATTTGTCGATCTAAGATTCTTTGGATTGCTGTCATTTTGGTAGAGTTTTTCTCGTAGGAATATAACATATTACATCTGAAAAAGACTCTAGGCCAAAATAGACATTCGCACAGACATCAGCTAGATGGCATGACAATTACAAGGAAATTTCGAATGTCTACTAAAATTGTGCTGTGAAGACTTTGAACAGCAGCGGATACATGGACGTCCTTGCAGATGTCCACTTTAGGGTGTAGATTCCATATTTCTATTGTGGATATCCATTATTGATGTTTGCTATGAAGACTTTGAACATTAGCAGATATACAGACGTCCTTGCAGATGTCCGCTTCAGGGTGTAGATTCCATATTCCTATTACAACGACTATTTTCTTTGTAGACCTCTAAATAAGCATCTATGGCTTCTCATGACTTATAATTCCACGTCTCTTCTTATCTCCTTCCAACCTATAAAAACTTTAAATCTATATGTTCATCTTTATATTCTTTTGATTTCAAAAAGTTTTTCATTTTTTGTAAAAAAAAAAGATATGTTTGGATCTTTCAACATGAAAAATCTGTGAAGGTGTAAAAAGATTTTTCTCCGCTCATTCAAAGAAGAAAACATAACGAAACTTCACGAAACAATAGTATATGGAAACTGAAATAGGATAGTGTACAAATCAATATAAATTTTCTATATCTAATGTGATAAACGATAACATAAATTTTTTTGTGGTGTGATCTTTTTATTTTTTATTATAACTTGATTATTTTTATATAATAATATAATACCCTGTTCACTCCAGAGTAATTGATCCGACGACTGTGGTGATATACTTGTCAAGTCTTGCAACTTGAGTTTGTTTCCGTTGTTTTGAGATTTTGACTGCACGAGTAATTTGCGTTTTCGTTGGCTTCTCTGCCTTCCTTTTTTCTTTCTTTTTTTCCCATTTTAATTCTGAAAGGATAGTGGGAGAACTTGGGATATTCATCGGGTCATGTCTATTTTTTGGTGTCACAAAAAAGGTGCTGCCCATACTTGTGGATGTGCAGTAGCAGCACAGAGTGCTTTCCTTCAAAGAAGATGGGATCGGTGGAGTCGGCATGTGGGGTGGGGAGGTGGATAACAGGATAATGGTCTTACTTATCCGGAGTGACAGTGTTTAGTGTTACGTTCCCTCTTCGCTTTCCATGAGTGTTGCTGCGGCTCACGGTATGTGGTTGACATTCACGTGGGCATGTGCTTTTGAACATGGCGTCTGTCTATTCTTCTACGTTTTCTGTTTAAATAGTGTACGGTTTCTTACTTGGACCGTCTCCAAAAATTACAGTTGTTGGATCTAAGAAAGTCTTTTAAGTTGTACGTGTATGGTTTAGATTCTAACGTCTAAAATTCCGATAAGAATCTTTTTATAATTAGGGTCTCAACCAAGTTAAGAAACGACGGTCAATTTAAGAAGTTAGATTCTATCTTATTCTCAGAAATTGACTTTGAAAGTTATCCTCAGAGGTTAGTTTCTATTATGATAGGTAGGATCTTATTCAAATAAGAACACTTTTAACTTTTATATCGATAAACTACCAACATATTTTTCTCCAGACCAAATAGTCACAGATCAGACGACCATAGAAACATATTTATTTGCTCCTACCTAGCTCTAGATGTATTTGGATGTGTATAAATTATTATATATATGATATTGCCAATTGCGTTATATAAGAAACATGATACATGTTTTTCACTTATTATAGAGAATCTCCATCAAAAAACTTGATGCTTGGAGAAAGAGGTGTATCCTCATGAATATTCTACGCCATCACATTTTTTCAAAACTTGATGCTTGGAGAAAGAGGTGTTTAACATGATACAATTTTCTAGCTTGTTGACCTCTCAAAATCTCCATTCATGATTTTTCTTTACTATTCCTAGTTAAATCTTTCAGCTCAAGATCTTCATTAACTAAGAGGCTTTCTAACTTGTTAGACTTCTTCCTTCGAAAAAATAAAAAACTTATTGACGTCAGATTTATTATTGACTATAATGAACATGCCATCATAACATATAGTAGCAGATACACAAATTATTATCTAATGTATCTGTCGACTCGAGGATTCAAAGCTTTTCATTAATTGGGTCCATTTATCTCGGCATAACCGGGGCATCTCTTTGTCTAATCGGATTGTGGAAATCATGATATATCAACAGTTACATAAACATGAGAAGATCGATCTTACTTCGGATAATTATAATAGTATATTGACTTTTGTAGAGTATTAGCTTTGGTTTAATCTATCCGGTCATTGCCAAAGGACTTTGACTTGCGCATGAAGAAACCCTGCACATATATACCTAAGGCTGTAAGACTTGTCTTCTTATCTTTTCCATCGTGAGAAAGAAAAACGTCGTGGAGGGCACATGGCGTCTTGCATAATCATGCCGACCATTTCTCCGTTTTATGAGCAATACATGTCTCGACGTTGTATTATATGTGAATGAGTGGTACATGCATGCGTTGCAACGTGATGCACGCCATGCTTAAAAATGCGTCAACCACCGCCACCACATTAAGTGCGAGAATCTCTATTACCGTCATCATTAAGCCATGCAACACATGATTTGATCTGGTCGGTGTGGCCTTTTCTCTCCATTCTACAACAGATGGGAAATAAACAACATTAAAAAGGACTCATCAGATCAAGCCAATTAGGGTAAGACGGGTACTCCTTACTCTCAGTCGGTGGAAGATACCGTGATGCCGGGGCCCTATCTACGATGGTCTAGGCCCACGACGGAAATTTTGAGGCCCACAATCTTTTTTTTTAATTTTTTTTTTCAATTATCTGTTATTTTCTATTCTTTAGATATATTTTTTTTGTTTTTTTCCCAATTTTTTTGTTTCTTTTTTCTCAATTTCTGTTTTAATTAATTCAATTTTCCTTTATGGGATCCACACCCACCTTGGTCCAAACCATCATGGAAAAATCGTCTGGTGATGTTATAGTAGTAGTTACAAAAATTCTTTACTTCAGCTTTCACCACTTTAAACTAAACACACACAAATACAAGTAAGCATAAAGCACATAAAGGAGAAATTTCGAGAAGTACTCTCTTTTCTCTTAATAGAATACAATTGGAGAGAACACACTTGCTTGTCTAAGCTTTGTTTTTCCTTCATCTCATGTACATGCATTTATATACACAACACCAACCTATGCAATCAAGACACCTTAATTGTCATATAATTAAGTCCCAACCCATTACATGTTCGGCAGATTATTTGACTTCTTGATAGTTACTCCTTTGGAGCATAATGCCCACATGACCCACGCACCATCACTCCTTGATAGTTACTCAAGCATCTGGTCTTCATGTCATTATAACGGTTGTTTAACTTGTGTGTGTCTGTAACGACCTAGATCCACATTAGTAATGTAGCTGGAAATGCGTTTGGAAGTTCAATGTGTTAGACATATGGCCTAATGCATCATATGTAAGACGCATAGGATACTACATCATACGCATCTGAGGTATTTTAGAGGCTTAGAGTGTAAGACGCATGGGATGGAGAAGACTGGAGTGGTGGATCTCTAGATCTCCAACGGCCTCCAGAAGCCCCGTAGTTGTGTGTGGTCTATGGATTGTCACTAGGCATGGTTATTTGGCACTTTTTAGAGGTGAGTTGTAGTTTTGATTCCTTGTGGATTGATCTTCCTTGCTCCTCACTTCATGCTCTAAAACCTCGTTTTCTAGATGGAGGACTGGTCAAGTGGATCCTAGGAATGTTTGCTTGCAATAATCGAAGTTGGACGGATAGTGGATTGCCATCATGAGATGGTGGCAATGCTCGGAGGTGAGGTGTTTGGCGTTTTGTGTTGTTATCCCTTGTTCTTGCTTTGCATGTGTGTGATTATGGAATTTTGTGCTTAAGGGCCTATTAGGATTTGAGGTTGAGTCTCGGAGAGGGTGCTTGGCCGAGAATTGGAGCTCTGGTGTGCAATGGTTGACCCAAATCGAGTTAGGTTCGCATACATTGGATTCAAGGTACACACCTACTGAGGGCCTTTTCTTTCCAAGACTTCATGTTGTTTCTCCGATGCATGGTTTAGTTGGATCAAATCCTTATATTGTGTGTTTAAGATCCAAACTTAATGGAGTTTACATGTTGATCATTCAATCCTAAGCCATGATGATGAATGTTACTTACTTTCTATTTAGTCCTTTGTCAATGTCTTTTGAAGGAATCTATATATCTTGATCTAGGCATGGAGTTTCTTGGTGGAATTTGTTGGGTTAGTTAGAGGGCCTATTAATTTTCAATTTGGAGTATATATATCTTTGTCATGTTTGAAATAAGTTTCTAGACTACATGTGTGACCTTGTCAAGAAGACATGTTCTACCATTACAACCTAACCTTTCTCTCTTCTTTAAGGGGTATCTTGAGTTTCACATTTCCAAACTTTGTGAAACTTGGTTTGTTAGAAACTAAACTTCCTAATGCTTAGATCCATGCATAATACATGCAATCTTGTCTTTGGATTAAGCTTTAGAGGTTTGGAGCAATTTAGAGATGAATTCTATTATGTTGGAGCCCTTAAAACCATGGGGTCTTCATTCTTGTGTAACTTGAGCTTCAATGTCCAGATTTACTTGAAATTTGTCCTATTGTATAGAAGACTTATAAAACTTCAAAATATTATATAATATAGATTATTTTAAGTTTAGAATAATACTATGAATGTACAATTTTTGTAGCGATCTCTTGAGTATTTAGTTCTGATATTTTTACTTGGGAAATTATGATTCTTCTTTTGGTCAAATCTTGAGCATTAAATATTGGATTTCAATGAAATTAAGTGTATTAGGAAGATACTTCAAGATCTTGAATTTGATGTATAGCATGAGATTTTCTAGATACGTTTGATATCCTGAATACTTGAATAATTATAGTAGATTTCTATTGTATTTATGTTTTTCAAAATGACCTTGCTATATTATTTTAATCTTATTTTGAACTCTAGTTATCGTATTCATGTTAAATCTATTTCACTATAAAGTAGACTTCTAGACCTTCAATTTGATATATAACATCATATATTTCTGGATTAGTTTGTTGCTGAAAAGAGTAGCTTTTTGTAACAAAGATTTGTATAGCATGTTTGACTTGCGAATATGGACCACACCTTTTGACCTTGAACAGTAAAAAATTGTGACCTGTTGTGTTAGTTTATGTTTTGATTTTATTTGAGATATTTAAAATGTTTCTTTCAAGTGATTTGAAAAATGATAAAAAAAAATTTAAAAGTTTTCTACTATTTTTATTGCAAACCAAGAAAATTGAGTTTGAGGTTGAAAGACCAAGAAGACTAAGGTTGAGATTCAAGAACTAATAGACTATAGGGTTGTATTAGTGAATCTAGAGAGTATGATAGCTCTAAGTAGTCAATTACGAGACTGAAGCTAAGATTTCAGAGTTGTGTGCTGATAAAATCAGGAAATTTGTGTTCTTTGGGTGGTTCAGGAATTGAGACTTAAGACATCGATGGGTGTACTCTTTAGTGTTTTGCCAGAGTATGATATACACAAACCTCACTTTTGATGAGGTCCTTATGTAAATTATGTTAAGGGTTCTTTGAAACATGAGATGGAGGAGCACTTTACAGGGTGACTTCTGTCATAATAGTACAATGTGCTTCGACAACTACTTATGATGTTAGTTGTTTGGTGTCGTGTAACATAACACATTACGTTTGATTTTGTAGTGGTATTGTGGTTCTTAGTGGAATTGATGTTGATCCTTGGATGCATGCTTTTATGATAAGATAAATCATGTTTTCAATAGATTGGTCATTATGGCTTTTATGTATAAGAAGTGTATTGAACCCAATTTTGAAAGATGGAGTAGAATTGTTTAGAGAAAGCATGAGTTAGAGTTTTACATGCATACTTCTGATTTGATTTTTGATGTATTGTGTATTGTTGCCTGAGTTCATTATGGCTTTTATGTATAAGAAGTGTATTGAACCCAATTTTGAAAGATGCAGTAGAATGGTTTAGAGAAAGCATGAGTTAGAGTTTTACATGCATACTTCTGATTTGATTCTTGATGTATTGTGTATTGTTGCTTGAGTGGACTTTGGGGTGGACTACTAGTAGAGAATCTATAGTACGTCTAGCACATTAGACTCGTACATTTAGCATGTGTGTTTTGACTAATTTGTGGTTATGTAGTTATTTTTGCAAATTTTATTATGATTTTTTGTTTATACTTATGTGACTAGCATGCATCGTGATTTTAAAGGTTTTGAGCTAAAAGCATTAATATGTGAGATGCATAGTTTTGGGTATTATTGAGTACCTATTTTAGAGATTTCAATTTGATGGATTTTGTGGGATTCGCGCATTGAAGTAGCACATCTTGTCAGCACGTTTTGGTGCATTTTCTAATTATTTAATTTATAGAAAAGAGTTCTAACTTGAATTACTTTTGGTTTTGTGTTTTTAGTGGATATGTACTAAATGACCTTTTTAGTGGTCAATCCTGTATGTTTGATTTGTATTTTACATGTACAAATTAAAAGTTAAATTTTTTGCTAATACATTTAAAGGAATTACACATCGAAAGTCTTCAATAGATATATTTTTCTAGTGTCATTTTTAATGTTATGATATATTTGATTATGAGTTTTGAATTTGGATTTAGTAATGTGATAAAAAAAATATAGAATATGTAAATTATTAAGAGTGATGACTAGAGTCATGCCACTCTCTTAGACACAAACTGCATCCCTTCACTAGACGCAATGAGTCTAAACCTCTACTCCTTTCACGCGCTCTGATCCAACGACTACATGTTCAATCCTTCAAGCTTCAGCACATACATGTCCAACACATATATGTCCGGCATATATATGTGTGACTGTGCCCGACCCGGAGGGGGAGAAAGGAGACCACAGCCATGCCAAGATGGCGAAGGCGTAAGGATAGGATAAAAGAAAAAAGAAAAGGAGTCGCCACCTGGTCTTTTAATGGAAAGACGAGGAAAACCACAAAAGATTCACTAAAAGTGAATGAATGAGATGCAAACGTGAAGGTCGGATGTCTACTAACCAGAGGATGGTTAAGGATTCCTATTACGCACAGGGAAGGTGTTAGGCACCCCCATATGTCCGAGAATCTCGGTATTTCTATTCTGATTCGCATGCTAGAGGCTGAATGAGTGTTTGCTATGCCTAAATTGTGTCCTAATCATGCTGATGTGAGTGCCAAGACAAGACTGGATGGATGTGAAGGACAATGTGCAAAAAATACGGAGAAATCCACGTGAATTGAGAAAATTGCAGAAAACCACAATGACGATGTTGCTGTAAAGAACGCATTCGAAAACCATGTTGATGTCAAAAGGATGAAAAGTCGAGCCAACCCGTGTTCTCAGAATTTTGGAAAAAGTCGTGAAAATCAAAAGGAGAAAAAATAACCCGTGATGGGGTTAAATGTCGACTTTGACAAGCCTTTTACTGTACGCCCTCGAGCGATGAGGAAAATCGTGAAAATCAAAAAAAAAGGGGGGGAAAATAATCCGTGATGGGGTCAAATGTCGGCTTTGAAAAGCCTTTTACTGTACGCCTTCGGGCGATGAAAAACCAAAACAAGAAAAACCACGGAAAACCGAGGAAAATCCGGAAAACGAGGAGAAAACAAAGCTAGAAAGCGTGCACCAAGCAGGGCAAAAAAGACGGGAAAAAATCGTGCAAAAAGATGTGAAAAGTATGCAAAATGCAAGTGTGTGTGCAAATCTGAAAACTACAGGGGGTTTTGTGTAAAAAGCCCAAATCCGAGGAAAATCAAAGTCCGAAAGCCCAAATAATCGAGAAACACATAGGAAAACACATTCCATACATGTATGAAGAAATCTGGGGTCAAAATGTGTATTCCTAGTCAAAGAAAGTTCTCTAGGGGTAAGAATGCAATTTTACCACTAATGCATGCAATGCAAATCAATTCAGTATAAAATCAGGGTAAAAATGCAACAAAATGTCTCAGAAATGATCTAGGAAGTTTCAAAGGCAAAATGGTCATTTTACCCTTGAAAACAGGCAGTCAGAACAAAATCAATGAAGTTTAGGGGCTAAACTGCTAATAACCCAGCAAACAAAGCATTCCAGGAGAAATTCAGAAATTCAGAGGGTCAAAATGCAATTAAACCATGAAAACAAGCTTCTGGAATGTTTTTAAAACAATGTTAGGGAGTTTTATGCAATTTTCACAGCAAAATAAGCCTTCTGGAAGTTTTCTGTAAAAGACAAGGGTCTAAATACAATTTTCCCAATGAAAACATACTTCTGAAAACATTTCAAATAAATTCATGGACTGCTGTGCAATTAAACCACAAAAATGAACACTCTGGGAGGTTTCAAAACTGTGCAGGGGTTTAAATGCAATTTTGCCAACAAAATAAGCTTTCTGGGAACATTTTGCAAAAGTATAAGAATTTTAGTGCAATTTTCTCAAAGAAAATGAACTTCCAGAAAGTATTTTAGAAAGAACAAAGTTTTTCATGCAAAATTCACAACAAAATGAACTTCCAGAATGAGTTTAAGAAAGCACAGGGGCTCACATGCAAAATTCACCATAGGAAAAAAAGAATAAAAATGATTTTAAAACTTAAGGGACTGAAATGAAAATGTCTAGACCTATATGTAATGAAAAGGACTGAAAAGTAATAAAAAAGGACCTAGATGTTATTCTAGGGACCTAAAAGCAATTACAATGAGGATCGAAATGTAATTATTAAAAACTTAAAATACAATAATAAAAATAATCCAAATCAATCCTATTCGAAGATCGTCGGTGCATTGCCGGTGACCCCCCGTCGGCGCCAAATCCAGCGAGCTCCCGACGGCGGCGCAGACGCAGGAAGCCATCGGCGATGGTCGAGGAGGCACGGGGGAGCCACAGCGAGCTCCCCCGCGGCGGTGGGGTGCGCTGGGGAAGCCCGAGAGGCCTCCCCCACCTCGGGCTCCGGCGAGTGGCGGTCGTTGCCGGAGATGACAACGGCGAAAGCTCCAGGCGGTGGCATCGTGGCTGGGACGTTGCGACGAGCACCAGAGGACCTCCGGGGGTGCACGACGGAGGTGTGGAGCATCTCGAATGAGGCTGGAACGGCGTGGGGTGCTGCCCTCGTCGTGGGCTCCGGCGATGGGTTCTGCGGTGACGGCGGCGGTCGTTCGGTGGTTGGAGTGGCGTCGAGTCTGCACGGGGAGGCTCGTGGTGACATGATGGTGGTCCTGGGCGTGGCCACTGGCGACGAGGTCCTCCGGAGGCTTCTAGGGACCGCGCGGCGGAGGAGTGGCGGTCGGAGATTGCAGCGGCGCCAGCGTCGCCTCCCCTGGCCACGGGAGGCCCAAAGTACCCTCCCCTGAGTGTCGTGGCCCAGAGAGGAGGAGGAAGAAGAAAGGAGGAGGAGCCTCAAAGGTTTTTCCATCCCAGGAGGCTCTTCGCCTCGCCTGTGGTGGTGAACCCACCACTGGAGGTGGAGATTCTGACGGGCTGGGTCTGCCTACCCCGACGGAACACGCCTAGAGGGCTTGACTGGTCCTAATGCAACCAACGGCGATAAACAAAAATGGACTGAAGGAGGAGGAATACCTGGCTAAGGGGCTGTTTCTCTCGGTGAGGCTCAATGGCGGCGGTCTCCGGCCCGATGCTGTGGTTGCGTTTCAGAGGGGTCTACGCGGCTGCAAGTGGGCTGGAGGAGGGCTCTGAAGGTGAGGAAGATGACGGCAACTCGCTCTGTTGGTGGGGGGGTGGCGAAAAGCTCTAGTCCGGGGATCTCTCCGGTGGTTCTTCCCTCCTTCTCCTCCTTCTCTTTTTTGGTCAGTTCTCTCCCTTTGATGCGATCCGTTCCTCCTTCAGATCTCCCCCCCGTGATGTCGGTTTTTTCCAGGCTTTTAAGGGGTGGAAGGAGTGAGGGATCGTGGCTGCGGTTGTCCAGAACGTGGGAAGGAGGGAATGGGAGGAGTGATGGCGTGGGGAAGAAGAAGGAGCACTATTCACTTATTTTTGCATTTCCTAAGTTTTTAATCAAATGTGGTTTAGGCTGAGCTTGGCTGCATAATGGGCTGTGGGCTTCTGTTTTTTGGGTTTTTCTTGGTTTTAGGTTTTTAAGGTTTTGTTTTGGTATTTTGGTTTTGTTTAAGTTTTTGATTTTGTTTTTGATTTTAATAATATATTTTGGTGATTTTAATTAAATTCTGATTTTTTTTATTTTGAAGTTTAATTATTTTTAAATTAGATTTTTTGAGGTTTGAATTTAATTATAAGATTTTAATTTAATTTCTTTGAATGATTTAGAGTTTTTAGGTTTTTTGCATTTTAGGTTTTTGTGACTTAATTAATTAGTTTTAAATTAGTATTTTCAAGATTTTAATTATTTTAAGAGGTTTTAGTGTTTTTCGGATTTTAATTAGTGTTTTTTAGTTTAAATTAAGTTTTTGGGTTTTAATTAAGGGTTTTTTTAGTTTAATTAGTGTTTTTGTTTTAAAATTAGAATTTTGAGTTTAATTTAGGATTTTCTTTGAAATTAAATGGATTAAAGTAGTTTAAAAATGGATTTATTTGGTTTTGACTTTAATTAGGGTTTTCACTTGATTAATTTGGATTTTAAATGTTTTTATGTGGATTTTACTTGATTTAAATTTTAATTAGGGTTTTCACTTGATTAATTAAGATTGTAAGTGAATTTTGGTGAATTTTGCTTATTTTGGTTTTAAATTAGGGTTTTTGCTT
>JAMKQA010006953.1:0-37509 GCA_024699735.1 Posidonia australis
TTTTCTCGGGCGCATGGGGGTGCCTAACCCCTTCCCCATGCGTAACCAGAATCCTTACCCTTTCTCTGGCCCGCATTCATTCTTGCATTATCCATTAGGCACGGATCACACATGCATCATTGCATCTTGTTTGCTTTCTGCCTTTTTTTGCTGTTTTCTTGGTTTTCCTCGTCTTTCCATTAAAAGACTAGGTGGCGACTCCTTTCCTTATCCTTTTGTCTTCCCTTTGGTGTTTCCGAGTCTTGTCTCTTCCTCCGAATTCACCATTTTCGCCGTGACTGTATCGGACCTCCCGGTGTGTTCCCGCACACCGGAGTCAGGTTTTTTTGGTGAACCGCGCCCCAGTGGTTCCACCGGCATGGTCACAGAGGGTATGGGGTCTTGGACGCTAGACTGTAACTACAGATGTTCCCTTAACCACTGAAGTACTTGAGACCATCACTAGTCGAAGCAAGTGATACATTCATCAAGTGACTTGAAGTATGTATACCCACATGCCATCCTGTATTGTACTTGGAAGGTAGAAGGAATCGGGGCAACTCGATAAAGGCCTTTGATCAGGATTGTAACTTGCCTCTGACTGGTATGTTTAGAGTGTGTTCTGTTCAACTATAATGTTTTCATAGCTCTGTATTTGGCCACGCTACTGTAGAACATTCTCCTGATTGTATTCGTCAAATTCTGGATTACTGCGTAGAGTCCACAATCATGCTGTTGTCTTCGCTAATCATTTGATATGTAGGTCCTTATCAGAGAACATCTAACTTGCCCTTGATGAACCAAGTAACAGATTGTGTGAGCCCAACTAGAAAGCAGCTTATATGCCCCTAGCATAAAAGGTGAATGATGCTCAATGAAAATAGAAGTCAGATTAGGAGATACCAAGGCAAAATGGATGCCTGTGGCATTAAGCTAGGCTACTCTAGGAAGTGTTGGGCACCACTCGAGGATGCAAAGATTTGAGGATTAGGCTATGACTGTAGGCGTACTTTGAATCATTGAAGTGGCCGTAGCTGATTTTGGTTGAAGCTAGAGACACATTTGTTCACTAACGAGAGGCATGTATACTCTGATGGCACGAAGTAATGTGATACATCGTAGTCTGTCTTAGGCTGGCTATTCTCTGTTCTGTTACTTATTGTGTCACTATGCTCTAGCTGCAAACATGTACTTGGCTGCGTTGACCTCAAGCATTCCACAAACAATGTTTACCACTATGCTATGGCTGCTATCACACTGCTGATTCCACAGGTCCATGTAGTTTGTGCACTAGCTGGTGTCCTTCCTGTATATGCTCTTTAACCACTGAGCAGCTGAAATGCCCCTGGCTAAAGGTACTTGGCGAAAATCCTATTGAACAAGTCCATATGCAAACAAAAAGAATTCATCGAAGCAAAACTGTGATGATTATGACTATTGTGGTGGACTCTATTATAGTGAGCAATTTAATTATTGACCTTTTTGTTTGATCAAGAAATGCGTGCCTTGTGATTTTAGTTGCATTTATTGCTTTGCTTGTTCAATGAGTTCATTATCTGGATTGTTTGCTTGTTTAGTTCAGTTGTTCGTTTGCCCTCAGTTAGGTTGGAAAGTTGTGTACCTGTTAGAGGAGGATGACACCTTCGACTCAGTTGACACTATAGAGATTCGCAAGTCATTGGTGGCTCTCGTTGGGTAGCGGTGGCACTCGAACTCGCTATAAGGTAGTGTAATGGACCTAGCTCTATGCCATACTCTTTAAGCTCCTACACCTGCTTTTTCTTTTCAATACCATTGTCTTTTCTTTTACTCCCTCATAGACGTGCGGTTTCACTCTAACCTTGACTTGGACGTAATAAGTGCCCGATCTATTCAGGAGGCCTTTATTGGAAGAGGGTGGGTCAATCCCTCAAAGGTGTGACTTTAATGAGCGCATACTCCAACTCCGCTCCAAGGTATGGTAAGGGTAGAGCTACAACGCACGCCCCTCACTCTTGGGCTGACTTCTGTCTTCGCCTTTTGTCTTCTTTATTCTTTTATGCCCTTGCGAATGTATGTTTTCTTTTCTGGCTCATACTCTCAACCACCCTTAACATTTTATCTCCCGCTTGGAGGTGCAGGATCCTTGCGGAGCTTGGACATTTCGTTTGGCTTTGATGTTCGATGGCTCCCTTGCTAACTTGGTTGTCTAAGTAGTGACAACTGAGGAGGGATAATCCATTCTGACATAGGCGAGCTTTCCTAATTTTTCATCATTGGGCAGAATGTTACTGGTAAGCAAACTATTATTTTCAATTGTTCTTAATGTTTGTATGTTTTTTGTTTTCTTCTTTTTCAACTTTTGTGCTTCTTTTTTTTTGTGTTTTGATATATGGTGATGCAAAAAGAAAGAAAACAAAGGAAGCAAAGGAAAAGGACATGGCTCCAGTCCTTCTTGTTGTTGTTTTATCGATGCCTTTAAGGTTTAAAGTAACTCCTAGTTGTGCCACTGGAATATGGAATCAAGGCAGATGTATCCGATGCTATCAAAACCTTTATTGGAACTGAGACTGTCACTATGAATGCTAAATCTGCTGGTGACATTAAGACTGTATCTCTGTTGGAGTTGATATCCGTTGTGATGGCAGTCTCCTACTTGATCCAGGGTATTTGCACGTGTTGGGTCAGATCAGTGCATGGCAAACTGGCAAACTTTAGGTTTGACTCCCCTGTAGAGGAACAAAAACAAGAGTGGCACATATGAGTGTCGCTAGACAGAACTGAGAAAAGACAAGAGGACAAACTAGGCTAATGAGGAATGAGAATAAGAGCGGCATATGTGTGTGCTGCCGGACAGAAGCTGAGAGAGGACAAACTAGGCAAATGAGGTCCGATGGATTCCCCGGGAAAGAACTGAGAGACAGAGGATAAATCCCTGAAGTTGCCGTACCCTCAAAGCTTGTCGGCTCAGACATGGTAAGGTCGGCTATTCTAGGGTGTGCACGTGCGGGTGCAGGTGTGTGTGCAGGTGTATGTGTGTGCTACCTCCTGTTTGTTGACGACAATGTCCCCATTGTCAATCAAATCTTGGACAGCATTCCGGAGAGTAAAACACTTGTTTGTCGAATGTCCATGGGTGTGATGGAACTGGCAGAACAAATTCATCTTATACCACCTAGGAAGTGGGTCTGGTGGTGGACGAACCTCCGGTAGTTGCTGGAATGACGCAACTTTAGGAAAGATGTCGCTCAACGAATCCCCGAGTGGGGTGAAGTCACTTTCCTTACGGCGATGCCGCCCTTGCCGTTGTTGCTGCCCTTGTTGAACTGACACAACATGACATGTCGGCTCAACGGTGGTGTGTGGATGTGTAATGCGTGCTGACCTAGATGCTGGTGAGGATGGAGACATGGATGTGGGTATTGTGCCAACAACAAAGGTCCTATTGTCAATCAATGTCTGAACGACATCCCACAGTGTGTGGCAATTATTTGTCGAGTGCCCCAAAGCTCAGTGATAATTGCAGTATACGTTTGCGTCGTACCACCGAGGGAATGGAGTTGGTGAGGGATGTGGATCTAGGAGTCTCATAAGAGACACAACACGAGGAAAAACAGCGCTCAGCGACTCGCCCAGTAGAGTGTAGTCGCTTTCAACGCGACGGCCTTGTTTCTCCTTAGGTTGCTGTCCTTGTTGAGCTGATGTGATGTGATGCACCAGCTTGACAGTGGAAGGTGTGCGCCTAGTGTGAAATGATGACCTACATGTCGGGACTTGATCTTGATGTTAAGGGGGGTTTTGAGTATGCTATGCTATGAGTGGTGTTGAGCGTGAGAGCAACAACTGCGGCATCGGTACAGCTTCGGGCGACAGACTCGAGAAATGTTGTACTCTCGCACAACTAATGAGTTGATTCTGATTGTGATGCATGCTGTGGCCAATGCGGTTGTGGTATAGGAGGCAGAGATAACGCCCCCATTGTCGGAGCGGTGTGATGCTGGGGCGATGGCATGGGCGATAGTGTAGTTTGGTGAGCTTGCAATGCCATAGTGGTCTGCATTGGAACCTCAGAGGTCGAAATAGGAGGACTCTCAATAGGATCAAGAGAAAGGGCCTTGTGCTCGAACCCTCGGGCCAAAGCTCTCAAGTATTGAGTCTGTGTGGCTGAAGACCCATCAAAAGATAAGTCAAAAGGGAAGTGCGGAACAGGAGTGGCCCCTAAAACAGATGCAACTGCAGCTGGTTGAACTCCTGAAACAGGAGAGCCCGAGAGATAGGGTACAGCTGGCAAAACTTCTGGGACCTGTGTGGTAGTCACCGCAATCGACTCGGTGACGTACCTTAGACCAGCTTGTGTCTGCCACTATCCTGGAAGAAAAGATAGGGATCCTCCATGATTCCCAAATTAGGACGCACAGAGGGAAGAAGCAGTCAAAGTGAGAGAAGGAGGATCTAAATGTGGATCCCCCTTCAGAACAATAACAGGAGGCTTGCAGGTCTGCGAGGCCATGGCTAACCACAAGCGAAATGAATGGAGCTGCGGCAAAAGACAAACGCACAAGCTCTAAGACGAGCTACAGTCAAAAAGTGATCAATAGCTCGGAAAAGGCAAGAGAAAACAACCACGGGAGGTTGCCCGCAATGGAGACACCTGAGCTCCTAGCTGAGGACCTTAAAACAAGTTATTGGAGAAAATAGGCAAAAGAAACAGGTATCAGAACCTCAACAACGACGCACAGACAAATGCGAGTTATTAAAGTGGTATGCAATGACACACAATGCGGATGAATGTCCTAAAGTGCACTCTCTCACCATGCATGTCCCATATGGGGTTGACCACACGGGACACACTCATGGGTTTTGGTTTTGACTCTGGTCAAAAGAATAAGGTTCTCGTTCTAAATCCTGGCTGGAGCGCAGGCAGTGAACTGGTGGTGCATTGATGGCCTCGTCTCCTGCAGTAGCATGGAGCTGTACCCTCTACTAGCACCGACACGACCACGAACAAGGGGGACAAACTAGCAACACGTCCTACACCAAAGCTATAGAACGGGCTACTAGAATTGCCCTTTGCAAACTGTGGGTGGACTTAGAGGAGAAGATGCATGCATTCTAAAATGATCATTCATGCAATATGCTTTTGTGTCTTTTACTTGTATTTTATTAAACCATAGGGAATTGTGAGCATTTGTCTCTAGTTATGCCTTATTATTTGTTTGTCTGAGTTTGTGTGTTTTATTTTAACTAGATAAGGAAGCAAACATGTCTCTACTCTCCTAATCACGGTAAATACAAAAAATGGAAGAAAACACACAATCATGACATCCAAACGCTCAATCAATCAAGCAAAAGACATGAATATAGCATGTGCTAGTGTAGTGCTCACAAGTAGTGAAGAAAAGCAAGTATCAACAAAAAAAGCATGAATTAGGTCATATGCATGTGGGGTGGCATAGCATTGGTGTAAAAAGGCACAAAAAGGAATGTTCAGTCAAATATGTACAAGCAAACAAACATGAAGTATATAGACCAAAGACAAGCATGAAAACCGAAACGAAAGCCAGAATCTGGTTATCCCCAGCGGAGTCGCTAGTTCCTGTGACCATGTCGGTGGAACCTTGCACGACTCTCCTACGGTGTGTGGAAGCACACGAGGAGTCCCGATACGGTCACGGAGAAGATGGTGAATCCATAGAAGAAGATTGGGCTTGGAAACGCCAAGGAAAGATAAAAAATGGATAAGGAAAGGAGTCGCCACCTAGTCTTTTAATGGAAAGACGAGGAAAACCAAACACAAAGGAAAAACCAAAAGAAAACAAGGTGAAGAAAACATATGCATGGTCCGTGCCTAATGGATGTAGTGTACAAATAAATGCGGGCCAGAGAAAGGGTAGGGATTCTTGTTACGCATGGGGAAGGGGTTAGGCACCCCCATGCGCCCGAGAAACTCGGTCTTTCTAGGTTTCCTACTTGCTAATGGTCTATTGTGTGTATACTTGCCTATTCTGAATGCACATGCTAAAGATGACAGGAAAACATGCCAAATCAAAGTGAAAAAATGAACAAAAGAAAAAATGATAATCTGAGGGACAATGTAGGCATTGCAAATGCCACTTTACTATATGCCCATGGGCGATGAGGAAAACCGTGAAAATCGAGAATACTCGGAAAGTGTCACACAAATCAGTGGAAAGTCGAAGAAATCCGAGAAAATCAAATTGGAGAAAATAATCCTCCTTCGGGTCAATGTTGGCATTTTCAAGCCTGTTAATGTATGCCCTTGGGTGATGGAAATCCAAATCAAATCAAAATCGTAAAAGTTGGAAGAAATCTGAGAAACAACGTGAAAATTGAGTTTGAAACAAGTCGGAAGTGTGTGCATAATGCAAGAAAGAAGACGTGAGAAAATATGCATGAAAAATAGCAACAAAATGTACAAAATGCATGTGTGAGTGTAAAAATGCAAATTCCAAAGACTTTTGTGCAAAATTCACATGTTCTAAGTGGAAATTGAAATTCTGAGGCTAAATCAGCAAACATACATAGGAAAACACATTTTATGTAATTTTGAAGAAATTAGGGGTCAAATGTGCAAAACTGTGCATTTTTGGTCAAATTCAAGATCTCTAGGGTTTAATGTACAATTTTGCCAGTAAAACATGTATTTAATGCAATTCTGAAGTAATTTAGGGTTAAATGTGCAAGGAAAAGATCTTAGGTTTGAAATCTAGGAAGTTCAGGGATTGTTATGCAAATTTAACATAGAAAACATACATTCAGTGAGAAATCAGTGAAACCCAGGGTTTAAAATGCAATTTTTGAACACATCTGAGCGTATATTTAAATTCCCAAGGTTCACTTTGTAATTATGCCAGAAAAATATGAGTTCAGAATTGTTTTAGTAAAGCTTAGGGTTTATTATGTAAATTTCTGGACTTGAAAAGTAACTCTGGGGGTTTTAATCAATTTTTCAAGCTTGATAAACATTAACAAGAAAGTACAAGGGTCACACTGCAATATTTCAAAGTAAATATTATTAAAATGATTAAAAATTCTTTGCAGGGGCCTAAATGCAAGACAAGAAGACCTATTTGTAAGAAAACAAAAGTATAAGAAAATTACTCAAAAGAAAACTTTATTTATTTATTTATTTTAAGAAAAAAAGAAACGGCCGCAACCGCCGACGGAACTCTGCTGTCGACGACCGCCTAGGATGCCCTTCCGGGGCATCCCGATGCTTGATCGTGCATCAAGCCCTACTGGAAGCAAGAGGAGAAGGAGGGGGAGGAAATCCAATGGTTTGGATTAGGAGCTCAATGGCTGGAAGCCTCCTCCCACCTCCCTCGCCGTCGACGCACCTCCAACGACGGCACCAAGGAAGGAGGAGGCTCTGGAGTCGCTAGAATGGCAGTCTTGGGCTCCAGGAAGCACGGGAGAGTGACGAGGATGAAGAGGAAGATATTCGAGTGGTCAGAGGTCAGGAGAGACGTGTGAATGTCTTCCTCGATCTGAACTTCTTCGATGAGCTCGAACTCAAAGGACAAATGGAGGCCTCATCGCGGTGATTAGTGACCTCCCGAAGGTCTAGGGGAGGAAAGCGAAGGCAGGCAAGCCAACAGCGACCAATAGGGACGTGTGCATGTCCCTCCTGATCCACCTCGTTGTTGACTCTGTCCTCTCTAGCGCGCTCAACTGAGGGAGGAAACAAAGGCTTCTGGACGTCGAGTTACTCTTAGGAAGGAAGGGAAGATGCTCGAGATGACAAAGAAAAGAAGGGAGAGCTCGAGGATGAAGACCTACATGTGATAAGTTCTCTTCCTTGTCGTCGGCGTTCTCCTCCAACAGATGATGCACTAAGGTATCGGAGGCAGCCAATGCAAGGTCTGAGGTACTCGACAGGTTCACTGAAGATCCAAGACCCAGAGCAAGGCTTTCGTTTGTTGGAGGAGGGCCAGGGACGACCGTGCGAATTGGCCGGAGCTGGCGCGATCGGAACGTCAGAGCTGGCTGGAGGAAGGACTGGAGCTGGCTAGCGCACTCTGGATTGCCACTGGAGGAACGCTCTGAGCTCCGGGATCTTTCCTCTCACTTCCTCTCCTCCTTTCTTTTTTCACACTGTCGTCCCTTTTATAGGTGAAGCCCTGACGACTATAATAACCCATAATAGATTCAACAAAATCCTAACAACTAACTAACTCCATAACAAACTAACAATTCTCCTAACAAAATAACAACCCTTAACAACCTTATTGTCCTCCACACACCTCCCTTGCTGCTTGCCCTAACGACAACAGTGATCGACGGTCACCGGAGCTCGTTATGAAGCGGCTGGTGGCACTGGATCATGGAGGGCTCAAGCTTGGTTATGGCTGTTGCTGGGTGACGTGGTGAGACGGGCTGGAGGAGATGAGAATGGGGAGAAAAGGATGGGCTATTGCTAGATCGTGGCTTCACCTTTCTCTGGTCTTCCACACATTACGCAAACTGCATGTGTTGGTGAGGCTGTGGGGTGAGGGAACGATCCTTCATGCACATATGTGGAAATGGAGGTAGCTGATGGTTTATGAATTGATGTGGAGGAGTAGCTGTTTGTGGTTGTTGGGTTGGAAGAAGAAGGAGAAATAGGCTAAGGTGTTGTGGGCTTTCATGGGACTAAGTGGGCTTGCTGGGGCTTTGATGGGCTTTGGTGGACTTGCTTGGGCTTTGGTGCAATTAAACTTCAAGTTACTAGCTTGGTTTGTTGGATTTACATGGGTTTGATTAGGTTTGAAACATTACTAGGGTTTAGGACATGGTTTAATGTATTGATTGTCCACTAGGGTTTTAAGATTAAAACAAAGGCTGAGGCTAGTTTTGTGGATGAAATTAGGTTAAGATGTTAAGTTGCCTTTGGGGAAAATTGATTAAGAGTCCTGCAACCAAACACTCCTGAGAAGATTACCTGCAAGCCTGCAAAATTGGGGTGTCTACACTCTCTTTTTAGTGCTGACTTCTATTTGCGACTTCTGTCTTCTAATTTTTTATGCCCTTTCACAGATATATTTTTATTTTATCTCACACTCTCATTCTCACCCTTAACATTTTATCTCCCTCTTGGAGGTGTATGTTCCTCGAGTGGCTTGGATTCTTAACCTAATTCACAATGAAAGGTGGCTCCCTCACTCTCTAGGTTACTTGGATAGTATCTACCTGAGGAGGTGCTACGCATTCCCAACACTATCAAGCTTATTCTGCTTATCATCACCGAACTAAGATCCATGCATGTGATGATGATGACGGCTACTTGCCTATAGATGCTTGTATTGAATGGGAGTTAGTTAAGCATGTGCTATGATGCAAGGTTACATGGATGTGGAAAACAGTGATACAATGAATGCATGCATGCATAGAGTAAGAGGACAATGTCGTAGAGCGAGGACATGAGGTTTGTGATCACGGATAGTATTTCTTTAGGTAACATGAATTAACTGACTGTTTGATATGATCTATGTCCTCCAAGATTACTGCTCCTCCAGAGAAGACTTGTTTGACTACAAACGGTCCTCGCCTGTTGGGTCTGAACTTGCCACGACAATTAGGGAGATGTATAGCTCGCAAGACCAGGTGCCCCAGCAAGAAACTTCTAGGTCGGACCTTCTTTTGATAGGCTTTGGCCATCTGTTTCTGATAACATTGTGCATGATGCATAGCTTGCAATCTGTGCTCATCTATCAAGCTCAACTGAACAAAGCGGTCCTCAATCCACTCTACTTCATCCAACTCTACTTCCCTCAAGACTCTGAGCGAGGGTATCTCCACCTTTATAGGTAGGACTGCTTTCATACCATAGACTAGTGAATATGGAGTTGCTCCAATTGAAGTCCGGACTATTGTTTTGTAAGCCCACAAAGCATATGAGAGCCTGTCATGCCAGTCCTTACGAGTTTCCGCCATCTTTTTGAGAATCTTAGTTAGACTCTTATTGGTAGATTCCATAGCCCCATTCATTTGAGGGCGATATGAAGAGGACCTGTGATGTTTGATATGAAACTCCAGCAGGACCCTATATCAAGTGAAGATATTATTCCTGATAATTTTTTCGGTTATTGAGGCTATCACTGTCTTGTAAGAAGTTGCCTTCACCCATTTAGTAAAGTAATCAATAGCTACTAGAATGTATTGATGTCCGTTAGAAGCTGCCGAGTGAATAGCTCCAATAACTTCTAATCCCCATGTCGAGAAAGGCCAGGGTGATGACATGTTGTGGAGCTGTTGCGAAGGTGCATGAATGAAGTTGCCATGGATCTGACAATTATGACATCTTCGCACAAACTGACAATAGTTTGTCTCCATGGTTGACCAGAAATAGCCTTGTAACATTATCTTCTTGGCTAGTAACACTCCATTAATGTGTGGTCCACATGTCTCAGCATGCACTTGCAGCATTACTGTATTGACCTTCTTTTTATCCAAACAGCGTAGAATCATCTGATTATTGGACTTTTTGTATAAGTGACCTGCCCCGAGCACATATTTTGACGCCAGTTGGACCATAGTCATTCTGTCTGCAGCTGACGCATCTGAATGATGACTCCCGGTTTCCAATAAGACTTTAATGTCATGATACCATGGGAGCTCTTCTGTGGGGTTTGCTTCCTCTATGCTCATGCAGTGTGCTGGCTGGTCTGTGCATGTTATCGACACTTTCACCGTGCTATCTTCTGGTATGGACAACCAAGATGCGAGAGTGGCTAGCGCATCTGCATAAGCATTCTTGGCTCTGTTGATGAAAAAGATGTGTATCTCCACAAATTCAGGCATTAGCTTTGGAAGATGGGTATGATATGGTACTAGTTTCAAATTGTTTGTCTTCCAGTTACCATTAACCTGCGAGATGACCAACATGGCATTACTATGCACATGTAACTTCCGCACACCATGTTCTAATGCAGCCCACTATCCAAGAATACATGCCTCATACTCTGCCACATTATTGGAACACATAAAGGTCAACTTTCGAGCAAGTGGGATCATCTGGCCTTGTGGGGTCTCCAGTACTGCACCGATGCCCATGTCTCTCCTATTAACCGCACCATCAATGTAGAGATGCCACCGCTCATTGTCACAAGGTCCTTCTAACTCATCCTCTTCCATGGCGAACAATATATCTTTGTCGGGGAACTGAGTCTACAGGGGCTGATACTCTAATAAAGGTAAATCTACTAAGTGATCTACCACAGCCTGTCATTTCATAGACTTTTGAGTGACAAAAGTGATATCAAACTGAGATAAGAGCACCTGCCACTTAACACATTTGCCTACTAGTGTTGGATTTTGGAAAAAGTATTTTATAGGATCATGTCGGCACAATAGTAGAACAGATAATAATGCCTCAGGCATTGTGTGGCCTAGACAAGGGATAAGCAAGCCTTCTCGATTGCGGTGTAATTAACTTCGCAATCATTGAATTTCTTACTCAAGTAATAAATGACCCTCTCTTTACAACCTGTTTCATCATGCTGACCCAGGATTGCACCCATTGAATGCTGTGTTATTGACAAATAGAGCAATAGAGGACGCCCTGGTGTCAAGGGAACTAGGACTGGTGGTCTTACCAAGAGCTTGTTAATCTTTTCAAAAGCTTCTTAGCACTCATCACTTCAGTGAATTTGTGCATTCTTCCTCAAGAGTTTGAAGATTGGCTTACAAATTGGTGTTAGCTAGGTAATAAATCGACTGATATACTGCAACCATCCTAGCAATCCTCGGGCCTCTTTTTCTGTTGTAGGAGGAGGCATCTCAATGACGTCTTTAGCCTTGTTCGGATCCACCTCAATTTCCCTCTTGCTGATGATATATCTCTGTAGCTTGCCTGATGACACCCCAAATACACATTTGTTAGGGTTAAGTCGTAGCTTGTATTTTTGCGAGCGGTTGAACAACTTTCTCAAGCAAGCAATATGTTCTTCGGGCTCTTTTGACTTAGCTATCATATCATTCACATAGACCTCGGTATCCTGGTGCATAAGGTCATGGAACAATGCTGTCATTGCCCTTTGATATGTGGCCCCGACATTCTTCAGCCCGAATGGCATAACCTTGTAATAGAATACTCCCTATGGGGTAATGAAGGACGTTTCCTCCATATCCTCCTCTACCATTCTAATTTGATTGTAACTTGAGTATCTGTCCATGAATGACAATATTTTATGTCCTATAGTATTATCCACAAGTACATCGATGTGTGGGAGTGGAAAGTCATCCTTTGGCCTTGCCTTGTTTTGGTGTCTGTAATCAATACACATTCGAACCTGACCATCTTTCTTTGGCATTGGAACCACATTTGCTAACCATTCTAGGTAGAGGATGACTTTTAGAAAATTGACCTTGTGTTGCTTTATTATTTCCTCTTTCAACTTCAACAGCCACTACGGTTGCCATATACGCAACTTCTGTTTGATCGGTTTGACGTTAGGCTTAAGCGGTAATGTGTGCACCACTACCTCAACGTCTAGCCCGACCATGTTATTATAGCTCCAGGCGAAAATATCTGCAAACTCTCGGAGAAGCTCAACAAGTTGTACCTGGGCCTACACTGTGAGTCTGGCACTAATTCACACTTCCTTGACATTTTCAGCAGTGCCAATGTTTACACACTCAGTTTCCTCTTCTACATGCAAGTTCGGGCCTTCTGGATCATCATCATAAGGCCGAAAATCTGGTGTGTCATGACCATCCTCCTCTATTTTTGCATTATCCTCTTCCTCATATGCAATTAGTTCAAAAAGGACCTCTTGCTGGAAAGACGGATCCATGTCTTCAAGGGTGCATATTTGCTCAGCATTCTGCCCTTGACGACGTTTCGGAATAGTCATTGTTACTCTAGTCTTTTTGTACGCACCTCTGACAATATCTGATTCTGATGCTTCCGAACTTACAGATGGCATTGGCTGTCCCACTACTTCACAGCCTTATTGTGTGGAGGACGATTTTTATTTTTTTGGATTTCTCGGGTGGTATGTACAATGTGTGTGACGGGTGGGCAACTGTCCTCTAACTAATTGATGTGAGTGTTGTCGCCTGCATTCTCTCTTGAGCCTAACTCAGGATCTTTTTTTTGGGACCCCACTACTCAAGTGGGGCCAAAATTGGTAGTACCAACTAGACCCACCTTCTGACTGATACAAGATATACTCCTCTGGTCTAGCATTCACTAATCTGTCCTCTTCTAAGGCCATGATGGTGAACTAACCCTACAGAACTGACTGCCCTGCGCAACTGACTACTCTGCGATGAATTCTGTGACTACAACTTTTCCTTTTCTACGCCGGAGTTAACTCTTTGCATCCTTTGTTAATGTCGCCAGCTGCTCTTGGAACAGAACATCCAAATCACTGAGCATGCTGTCAACTTGTGTCACTACAGCATCTCCCTCCTCTTCATCGGAAGCAAAATCCACATAGTATGCACTGGTGGTTTATCGTACTTTAGATGGCGATTCTGGTTGACTTGGCTGTGACTCCATCAAAGCTAACTGATATGCTAGTGAAACTACGGCTGAAACTGTAACCGCAATAAGATCTACTAGAGGATCTACAACTAATTCTGGAGGAGGCAACGCAAGCTTGGCTGTCCTTGGTGGAAAGGACGATGTTGGACTTGTTATGCGATCCACAACCTCTTCCTCAAAATAGTAGTCCTCAACACATACCCACTCTGATCCACTGGTTGGCTCATTTTTTTCAAACTCTGCAACTACAGGATTCTGATTAAGATCTAGAAATCCTACACTAACAAAGTTAGTTAAATCCTGTGGAATAAAAAGTTTTCGAAACTTACAATTCCTCGAGAATTCATCCAACAGTTTCCATCTATATCCCATTCTTTTAAATTCTCGTCTTTTCTCTGTGGCAATTGGTTCGGTGATTCCTTGGCCATTTTGCCTAAGAGGTGCTCTGTTCTTGTACCCCCACATTCGAAAAAGATTCTCGACCATCATAAAAGGATTGCCAAAAGTGGCCAAATGACTGGCATGCTCGAGAATCAAAATGAAATTGACAAGTTCAAAGCGGTAAACTCGGTAGAGCACATCAGAAGGCTTGGGGTCAAAATGGATAGTTTGGGGAGACAACAAAGAGAGCGCCTTGACTTTCTCCTTTTCAAGATTTTCTGCCATTACAACAACAATGTCATTGTTCCAACGAAACTTAATCATTTGGTGAAGAGTCGAGGGAATAACCTGATGCTTGTGGAGCCAAGGGTGCCCCAGCAGGAGATTGAAAGATGGTTCGAGGTCGACAACATAAAACTCTACCTCGAAACAGGTAGGACTAATGATCAAGGGAATAACCAAAATTCCTAAAGCATCATGGTACGTGTTATCGAATGCCGTCATTCCTTTCACTGTCGAGGTAATGTTCTCAGATTTGAATCCGACCTGACTTACAGTTCGCAAGGGGCTGGCATTTAAGTCGGAACCATTATCCACTAAAGTAAGAGGATGCAGAAATTCCGGTATTGCACCGTGATGAACAGGGGTTGGTTGTGATTGGTCCCTACTTGGGGTAATTATGAATTGGAGAAGGAGATCACCTGTGGTGCAGCTACCATTCCTACCATGTTCTCCAAGGTTGACGGTTGTATTATTGGGGAAACATGGGTAGCTTGGAAATATCTGCTTTAACCTTTTTCAATTGGGTCGTGATGCCTGCTACAGGTGGGTCTTTTTTGGTAGTGGTAGGATTGACTCTTGGGGTTACTTCTTCAAGAATAGGACTTGGAATCTATTTGTTTGGTTGGGATGATGATGCAGTTGACTGGTTGGGCTTGCTAGCTGGAATTGGGGTCTTGTACACCCGTCCTGACCGTGTTACCACAATGCACATTTCTATGGCGTAGCTATAGGGCATGCAATGAGTATCCTGTGTCAGGTTAATTACCACAGGAGTACGGGCCTCCAATTCCACTGGGACCAGGGCTGGTGTGCTTGATGAAGTGGGTATTGGCATTTTTTGAACCAGGTCTGGCTTTGGTCTAGCTAGCAAACAAACAGATGGTGAGGTGGATTTCATGGTAGGTTTAGTAGCTATGTGCCTCAGCTTGGCAGTTAGCTGAATCATGTTGACTGTAGAACTGGAAGCTTCAACAAAGGATTGGTAAAGTTAATGAGGAAAAGGATCTGAGATGTCATGAATAAGAAAAGAAAACTCAACAGAAGAAAGGAGATGAACTCTTGAAGTTCTAGCTGTGTGCATAGGCAAGAACTAGTTGACTATATTGCTATGTTTAGATGTAGAAGAATGGAGTGTCAATGTAGCTAGCGTAGACACTGCCTCCTGTGTGTTAATGACGATGACCTTCTGGTCAATCAAGTCTTAAATTGCATTCTAAAGTGTATAATAGTTATTCGTAGAGTGTCCCGTAGTTCTGTGGAAACTGCAGAATAAATCCACTTTAAACCACCGCGACAATGGGTTCGGTGGTGGGCGAATTTCCGAATGTCTCAAGAGTGACGAAACATTGGGGAATACGACACTCAGTGGCTCAACTAGAGGAGTGTAATCCCTCTCAGGTTGTCGTGGCCGCCTTGGTCCTGGGTTGCACCCTTGCCTTGCCGGTGCGGGCTGGTATACTAGTTCGGTGGTGGTGGTGATTTGTGATGTGTGTGGTGCCCTAGGTGCAGGAGTATAAACTACTTGATTCTGTGCTGGCGAGCTCACCACACTAACCAACATAATGGGAGCTCCTACATATGCCACGGCATTCTTGGCAGTGTCCTTCCTCCGTGAATATTCGATGTTAGATCCATTACTGCTGCTAGTGCTGTTGTTGGTTCCTCCGTTATTATTCGAAGCCATGGTCTGCTTGTCGAATGTCGCTAACACAGGAAAACTTCTGCTATACAATGAGCTCTCGACTCAGATGCCAGCTTTGATCTGGGATGTAAACGTGGAAATGTGCTGAATGCTCAACTGGGCCCCTGTGGCTGGCTGTGCTCCTCGGATTATCATTTCGATAGACTCTTCATCAGAGGGTCTATCGTGAACCTGTGATGAAAGGGCTCGCCAATGCTCGATGTACTCCCCAAGCGGCTCGTGGGGCTTCTACTGTGTTGCGACTAGGTCCTCGTGCTTTGGGACCATGTTGAGATTGAATGAATATTGTACCAAAAGAGCCTGACTAAGGTCATTCTAGGTCTTACTGGTGGTCGTATCCAAGGATGTGAACCACTTTAAAGCTGGACCTGTGAGGCTCTTTTGGAAAAGGTGAATAAGCAACCTCTTGTCAGCCTGTAACTAAGCAAGATCACCACAATACGCCCTGTGATGCAAAATTGGGCAACCTTTCCCATTGTATTTTTCAAGCTTCGGGATGTGAATATTCGGGGGGAGTGCAGCCTCTGGAAAGTAGCAGAGGTCCTAGAAGGTGTAAGTCTGGCAATCCCCACCATGCACTAGTCGTAGTGCTCTCTCTAAATCATTCATCCTGGTGAGAAGTGCATCTGGGGTTGTTGCTGACGTTGATTGTGCAGCTGGGGTGGGTCTCACCTACGTTGTATTTATAGCAGCCACATGCTCCTCTAGATCTATCATCTCGCCACCTGTTGTCGTGGTATGATGACCAGCGTACACTTGCGTGTGTGTTGTTTGTGGTGGTATGTATGTTGAAGCCTGAATCTGATGCAAAGGTGTAGGAATGGCAGTATGCTGTGCTAGACGTGGTGTTGTGTGTGGCAGTAACAATTGCTATACCGGTATGGCCAGGTTCATAGGCCGTTGTACTCCTACCATATCAAACGGCTGACCACCAGCATGTGGAGGAATATGCTATGTGTACAATGGTGATGATGCTAATGGTAGACATGTGGTGCCTGTCGTCAAGGCAGCAAGAAGCTGTGGCGACAACTACGGTGGTGGTGTGACAGGTGCAGCATGATATGGAACCTCAGGAACAGGACAAACAGAAGTAGTCAGAGTAGGATTGAAAGAGAGAGCCATGTTCTGCAGCTTCAATGCAAGGGCCAGAAGCAGTTGAGATTGCACAGTAGCGGAGCCATCGATGGCGGTACTGATGGCCAGAAGAGCAAGCGGAAGGGATGTCAAAGGGGGCTGGAAGTTCAAAGATTTGACTAGTTGGATTCCTACAGAGGAGGCAATCGTAGCCAACTGTGTGTCAAGGGGGGCTGAGCTAACCAAAGGACAGGACATTAACAAATCAGGTGTCCTTGTGGTGGTCACTATAACTGCCTCAATCACAGGCTTCAAACCAATCAGGGTCTGCTAGTGTACCGAAACTGAAGGACAGGGAACTCCATGTGGCTGAAAGTGGCTTTCATGGAGAGCAAATGAAGTAACAGATGTCAAAATGAGGGAGGAAGGAGGTGCGGAAATAGAGATCCCCTCCAAAGCAGCTGGTACAAAAGTCTCAGAAGTTTGTTGGGCCATAATGGACTGCAAGCGAGTAAGAATAAGATTGCGATTGCAGACAGGGGGACTACACCTACGAGGAGCTATCGTCAAAAGTGATTGATAGCTTGAGGAAGGACAGTCGAGAGCAATGCCTCAAGACTGGGGACACTGAAAGGATCGCCGGAGCTCTAGCCTAGGAACTCGCACACGAGACACTGAGCTGTAAAGAGGAAAAAACTAGTTTGTGAGTGAAGAGAAAAGATAAAGACAAAACAAAAGAAGAAACATGTGGGCTATGCAATTGTTTGTTAGGATGCCATGAATGGCACACATGCACATGAATGCTCCTAATATGCACTCTCTCACTATGCATGTCCCACCTGGGGTTGACCACACGGGACACACTCCTGGGTTTAGGTTTTGACTCTGGTTAGAAAAGTAAGGTTCCCATTCTAAATCCTGACCAAAGCGAAAGCAGTGAATGAGTGGTGTATTGGTGGCCTCGACTCCTATAGTAGTAAAGAGTTGTACCCTCTACTAACACCGACATGACTCCAGTCAAGGGGAACAAAATGGCAACACGTCCTATGCCAAAGCAATAGAACGGGTAACCAGAACTGTCCTTCGTAGACTATGGGTGGACATAAGAGAGGAGAAGATGCATGCTTTCTAAAATGATCATTCATGCACTTATGCTTGGTGTCTTTTACTTGCGCTTTATTAAGTCAAAGGGGATTGTGAGTATTTGTCTCTAGTTATGCCTTATTATTTGTTCATCTGAATTTGTGTGTTTTATTTTAACGAGGAAGGGAAACAATCATGTCTCTACTCTCCTAATCACCGCAAATATAGAAAGGGAAGAAAACACACAATCATGGCATCTAAACACTCAATCAAGCAAAAGGAAAGAGCATGGCATGTGCTAGTGCTATGTTATCAGGTTGACAGCTTGTTCATGATTTAGTGTGTGTTTGCTAGTCTACTTCTAATGCACATGCCTAAGATGAATGCGAAAACATGACAAATCTCCATGAAACAATGAATAAAAGAGAAATAATAAGGAAAATAATCTGAGGGACAATGTAGGCATTGAAAATGCCGCTTTATTGTACGCCCTTGGGTGATGAGGACAATCATGTAAAAATTAGAAATGTTCAGAAAGTGTCACGTAAAACAGCAAAAACTAGGAAAATTTGAGAAAATCAAATAAAAGAAAATAATCCTCATTCAGGGCCATGTTGGCATTGTCAAGCCTGTTAATGTATGCCCTCGGGCAATGAAAATCCAAATCAAATCAAAACCATGAAACTCGGAGGAAATCCGAAAAACAATGTGAAGATTGAGCTTAAAATGTGTGTGCAAGATACAAGAAGATATGCATGAGAATATATATATATGGGAAAAAAGTATTAAGATGTACAAATGAATGCATGGATGGAATAGGCAAGTTTCGAGGGACCTCTGTGCAAAAATTATATGTTTTTGGGTAAAGACTGGGATATTCAAGGTTTAATCTACAAATGTGCTAAGAAACATATTTATGTGCAATTTTAAAGAAGTTGGGGGTTAAATGTTCAAAACTGTGCATTTTGGATAAATATTGAGATTCCCAGGGTCTAATTTGTAAATATGCCAGAAAAAATATGTGTTTAGTGCAATTTAAGAGAAATTCAAGGTTAAATATGCAAATATATGTGTTTTTGGGTGAAAATAGAAATTCCCAAGGTATGATATGTAAATGTGCTAGGAAAATATGTGTTTAGTGCAATTAAGAGAAACTATGGGATAAATGTGCAAAACTATGTGTTTTTAGGTGAAAATAGAAATTCCCAAGGTTTGATTTGTAAATGTGCCAAAAAAATTATGTGTTCAGTGTAATTAAGAGAAATTCAAGGTTAAATGTGCAAATTTGTGGACTTAAGGTGAAAGAAAACAAAATCTAAGGGTTTCTGTCAAAGACCAAGGACATGAAAGTTTATAAAAAGAGTACAGGGGCCAAACTGAAAGTTTTCAAAAATAAAACTATATTAAAATGATTTGTAAACAAATGCAAGGACTAAGATGTAAAAAGCAGGGACCTAAGTGCAAAGAAAGAAAAAACAAGATAGTGTTTTATAAGAAACTTTTAAAAAGCATGACGGTCGCTGGCGACTGAACCTCGCCGGCGACGACCACCTGGGAAGCTATCCAGGGCTTTCCCAATGTTTGATCATACATCTAACCATCAGAGAAGCAAGAGGGAAGAAAAAGGAGGTGATCCGCCGGCTCTGATTGAACATCAGACGGCTAGAAGCTTCCACCCACCTCTCTTGTCGGTGTCGCGATTCCGACGACGAGCTCAGAGAGGAAGGGGTTGCTGGAGGCGATGGATCGGCGATCCGATGATCCTAAGAGGTTGATGGGAGGGAGTGGAAGAGATTCCAGCACTTGGATGCGAGAATGGTTGTGTGTGCCCCTTTCTAGACCTAGCTCGTCGTCGTCATCATCTTCTCCGGTGCAGTTGGCTATGAGAGGTGATCTGAGGCTTCGGAGCGGTGCTTCAAGGCTTCCAGAGGCTAGAGGAAGGGAAGTGGAAGGTTTTCCAACGCTTCGGAGGGAGCTACGATGTGTGAACCTCCCGATCAAATTTCATTATTGATTGTCTTCTCTAGCGACGGTGACGGTTGTGTGTAGCGAGCTCTTTCTAGCGACTACTAGAGGCGACGTTGAGGCGTCCAAGAGGGTGGAAAAGCTTATGCAATGGATGCCTAACTAATCCACACTCTTCAAGACATGAATCACACAGTGGATTCATTTCCCCACCTAACTCGTCGTAAAACGGGTTTGACGGCTAACAAAGCTTGAAGCTCGGGCTAGGGAGCCTCATTCCTCCACTAGAATGACTCCAAGTAGGTTGAGGAAGGCTTATGCGATGAAATGCAACAAAATTGCGCTCAATCAAGGGCCTAATGTAATCCCTGAACCCAGGCACGTTATCTAAATCCTAGTATCATGAGCAAAATCAACTAATTACAGTAAAATTAAATAACTGTAACTAAGGCTTACCTCCAGGAAACAATGTGTGGCTAGAAGCTCCAACTCCAGCATCGGAACTCGACTGCACTCAATCAGCACCTGAAAACCAAACAAGCACGTGTGAGTGACATTTAAGTCACCCAGTACGCGCCTCAAACATACAAACAATGAAACCCATTCTCATCATTTCCACTATTTTTCTACAATTTTACATGCATTTTTCATCATTTCATGCAATTAACTCGTTTTCAAGAAAAAGCAGAATAGGGGAAAGGAGGAGTCGCGTACCTCTCTAGCGAGCCTTCCCGCACACCGGCGACTCTCCCAGCACTCCGGCGCGGCCCCGACGAAGCTTCCTCCTCCGTTGGACCACACCTCCAACTGTGCGCGTCGTTCTTCCTCTCCTTCTTCTCCCTCACATCATTGTCTCCCTCTTCCACTCGCCTCCGCCTCCCTTTATCTCCTCCTCCTTCCGCGTCGCATCGGCCTCCCATCACATCGGAGAAGACGGGAATTCACGGGCCAGCGTTGTTGGTGGCACGGGCTAGTGGAGGAAGAAGGGGATGAAGACGGGGTGAGGTGAGCTCGTGAATGAGAGAAGGAGAAAAGAAAGAAAGAAAAGAGAAAGGAATGGGCATGCAAACCGAAGCGACTGTGCATCCTTAAATTGGACTCCACATTGGTGCCAAAACACAAGTAGGTGCACAGAAAGCCAACCACAAGCTCACACATCCAAGAAACAACAGATTATCCGTTAATAAACCATTTATACAATATTACAATTAAAAATGAATAATCAGGCCCAAATGTCACACCTTACCTGTGCTTGCTATGGCCGGAAGTGTTTTCAGTCACCGGAGCTTGTCGAACAAGGTGACCGGAGAGCTCTGGTTGTCTGGAAAAGGCTCCTGAACTGTGAGCTGCTCTCTCTCAGGGTTTCTCAGTGGATTCCCTACTGGTTCTCTCTGGTTTGCTCTGGTTGTTTGCTTGGTTGGTTTCCTTCCAAGTTTTTTTCTTCTTCTTCTCCTCTTTTTTTTTTTTGCAAATGGGGTGGGGGGGAGGGTATTTATAGGCTTATACGATTAGGTTGTTAGGGAATTGGTTTAGGTTGATATGAAAGTTTGTTAAAGTGGTTATGGTTGAGTGGAGATTAGTTAAGGTTGCTAGGGTTTAGAGGAGATTAGTTAAGATGGTTAGGGTTTAATGGAGATTAGTTGAGGTGGTTAGGGTTTAATGGAGATTAGTTGAGGTTGTTAACGCTTAATGGAGATTAGTTGAGGTGGTTAAGGTTTAGTGGAGATTAGTTAAGGTTGTTAGGGTTTAATGGAGATTAGTTGGGGTGGTTAGGGTTTAGTGGAGATTAGTTAAGGTGTTATGGTCTAGTGGAGATTAGTTAAGGTTGTTAGGTTGAGTGGGAATTAGTTAGGGTTGTTAGGTTGAGTGAGGAATTGGTTAAGGTTGTTAGGTTAAGTGGGAATTAGTTAGGATTGTTAGGTTGTGTGAGGAATTGATTAAGGTTGTTAGGTTAAGTGGAAATTAATTAGGGTTGTTAGGTTATGGTTTGACTGCAATGTGGGGTGTCTATAGTGGGGCATGTACTGAGTAACTAATTTGAGTGGTCGCTCATTTGTGCTTTGGTTTTAGTTTATTTCCATAGGTGCAGGATAGGAGTTGGTTTTCAATTAGTGCACATAAGAGGAGTCATGCTGCCACACATCAAGGTTTCTAGCGAGTTTATAGTTTAGTTTTATTTCACTTATTTATTTCTATTGAGTGTACTTAGATTTAATTGCATTTTTAGTGTAATTGTTAAGGAATAATAATAAAATGAAGAGAAATGTAGCTAGGTGTAAGAGGTAGTGACATGGGAGTCGTTATAGTTGGTATTAGAGCATAGGTCTACGTAGAAGCACTACCTTAAGGATGTCTAGTCAGGTGACTCTGTAGATTGCATGTCATGCATTTCTGTACCTCGATTTTTATTGATTTTCTTGATTTTCTAGCATACGGTGTTGAGAAGTTTCTTTGGCTTTAGCTCCTGTATCGGCAAGGGTGATGTGCGAAGCATCCTATCGAACCAGGGGAGTGACAGTTTGCATTCTCGTTGGAGATAGATGTCGACTCCCTGATGGAAGGTTTCTTAGTGATTGTGTAACGACCCCTAAATTGCTACCATAAAGCCTAGCTACAAATTTTCATTTAATTTTTTGTTTTATCTTTATTTTTAACCAATTATTACAGTAATAATGCAACTAAGGCTAAGTATTCTCAACAGTAAAATTAAACCACTAAACAACAGAAATAAAACTAAATTAACACTCACTTGGATCCCTGATGTGTGGCGGTGCGACTCCTTCTATCTGCACTAGTAACCAACAGCTACAATCCTATACTTGCAAAAACATACAAAACAAAGTACACGCGAGTGACCATTCAACGATTACCTAGCCCGCACCCCATCTACAACTCGACAACCTATACCGAGGGTAGCTAAGCACAGTCATCACACTCGGATGCTGCCAAACTAAGAGGGAAATCTAATGATGCCTAGCACACAAGCACTGGCATCCCTCTTGGATGCCGCAATACCAAACCAGGCAGTCTACCACTGCCCGGTAGACCATAAAATCGTGCCTTTAAAACCATTCTTTTCTTTCCTTTTTCAAAACCACATGATTGCACTTTTAAAACCTTTTATGCATGCTCGAGAAGGCTACTCTCGCCATCTCAAGCCCAAAACCACACCAAAGCACAACTATAGAGTCTCTGCTCTACACAACATGGTCCCCTCAGGACCCAAGCACAACACTAAACTATGGAGTCGTTGCTCCCAAACCACGGAGCCACCGTTCCCAAAACACTATGCCTTAACAAGCGCCAAAGCCACGGCCTCCTCTAGGCCCAGAGCTTGATTTCCTGAACTAAGACTTCACACAAACAAAAGCACATACAGTGTGTCAAACTACCCGGCACCAAGCAGACAACACTAGCCACAAGCAATCTATCGAGGAGCGACCACGGCATTTGCACTGCCATGGTGTGCCACCCTGTGCAGGAGCTAACCACCATCCTGTGATTCTTCCACCTGGAGATCCCACACAAAGCCAACCCTTCCTAGGAAGGCAGTCTTGTCTCTCAAGACGTTACCAGCTACAGGATGTGCGTCCCACCCGCACTGGCTACCATAGGGTACGCCTTCTCACAGTGCCTTCCACACAGTGCTCAGGAAGGAGTTTCATACCTCCACATCCGACAACACCCGAGCCTTAGTGCTCACAGCAATAGTAGGAGTATCATACCTCCCTTTTATGCCATTAAATACCTCAACCCACGGACCACAACCCTAGCCTCGAAATAATAGTCAAGGAGTGTCATACTGCCAAGACTTGACAAACCTCAACCTCAGGTATCTCGACCGCCAACGCAAACAGAAAGCACCGGAAAACTCTTTCCAAGATCATGTTCAAATCCGTACTATTCTCTTTCCAAAACTCTCTCTTGGAAAACCTTTTCAAAACCATTAAATATCCTTTAAAATTCAAGAAACACTGTGCCCAACTGTGGCACGAAAACCAAAGGCTGAGAAACCACAAACAAAACACAGCCTCGACAGCTCTCCAATCAAGCCCAAGCAAAAAAACCTTAGGAGCATCTAGGTTAATGAGGGCCATGCTCCACGACTACAACCCAAGAAAACACCAACAAAAACATCCTTTCTGTGTCAAACCCACCCAAAATACACCACAACAAAGCAAACACAACCAGAACTATACGCTCTGGCACCAAGTGTAAGACACCTACTAGCTCGTGTCCCTCAAGAGCACAGCTAGATTGGCTCGAACATTCGGGACAGTGCCATTGAATACTCCATTCAGTGCATTACACACAAAACCACACAAACCCTAAACCTAGGGATGTTATCATTATCCCTAAAGTCCAATCTAAACCATCTAGGGAAAGAACCTTTTATTTATAAATCATTTCATTTTTTATTCTACCCACACCTGAGGTGGAATCTTTCTAATTCGTTTTAGCCAAATCCTATACCATTCTAATAATTATCCTAATCATTTACATTCTAGGATTACCTACAAGGTAAAAGCACTAGCTACAACACTCAACTACCCAAAAGTTTGGGACAAAATCCACCCAGAATGGGCCTAGCCAACCAGCGCATCTGGGCTGCGTGAATGGCCCATGCCCCAGGAACTTTGCCAGAAAGCAGACAAACCTTGGACCAGAGGGCAAAACCCCTACCAAACCCGTGCATCTTGGCCGCACACACAGCCTGCGCCTTGTGTACTTTGTTAGATTTCAGGCAAAGCTTGAACTAGAACACCAGAAAATTCTCTCAACTGGGAGCCTTGGGCGGACCACCCAAACAAAACGTTATAAAATCCCAATAAAATATATGTTGTAGAAACTCGAGTCTAACCCAAAATCCAATAAACAAAACTAAAATCCATTCACCGCACAATGTGATATGAATTTCCAAGCATAGAGAGGTCAAAAAGGGCCCAAAACCAACGACCACCATAAATGGCTATAAATGCCACAATAAATCATCAAAAATTCCTAAACACATTCCAAGCATTCACACACATGCAATTCACACTATCATGTCCCTAGACATAAAATTGGAAATTAAAAGGAAGCTTAAGGGGTGCATTCCTCCATCGAAGGCATGACAGCGATGAACGGTGAAACGGTGGCGCACTTCCCTCCTCCTCCAACCACAGGCTGCTGTCCTCCTTCTCCTCGCAACGGCGGCACGACGACAGTAAGCTCCTCCAGCCGCCTCCCTCTACCCACTCTCTGAGCCCTCTCTCTTGACCATCCCGTTCTCCCCACACACACTCTCTATCTCTGATCTCCCTCCCCCTCATCTCTCCCCCTCTTAAATCTCTCCCTCATCTCCGTCTCTCGTCCCCCTCTCATATCTCTCTGGTGTCCCTAGGAAGAAGAAGAAGAAGAAGAAGAAGAAGAGGAAGGCACATGGGCGAGTGGGAAGAGAGAGAAAAAGAAAGAAAAGAAAAAGGGAGAAGAAGAAAGGAAAAGAACGAAAAGATGGAAAGAAGCACAGCATGAGACTTAACCACGCGACTTTCCATGTTCACGTGACTTGTGCAAACCGAGATCTGCCACTAGAGCACAGAGCGAACCCTTAAATCTCCCACAAGGGCCGACACAACACCCGAACCACACCACACCAAAAAGGCCAAAAACCTACTAGTCCAAGCGTCAGACACTGCTAAAGCTGCATTTCCCACTAAACGTAGGGGACCTAGCATTTGACGACCAAGAACTCCAATAAAATATCTGGCCAAAACACCACTTTTAAAACTAGGTCATTGTAGCCTAACCCTCTTAAAGGAATTTTGCTACCAAAATTCTCTAGGCAAAACACCAAGGGCACCAAAATTAGGACGTCACTAGAACGACCCAGACAAAACCACACCGGTGCCACCAAAAATCCACGACCTGTTGGAGAAATCTTTGCCTCACAAGGCCATTTCATCCTACTTAGGTCCAGGACGACACCAAAGACTCAACTCTTCTTGAGTCCGAACATCATCGAGGTCCTGGGTGAAATCCCTTCCAGGCACAAAAATCTTCAGTCAGAGGCTCTAAAACAGTCTCCTAGAGTCACGAAACATCTAGAGCGCCCTCGAAGACACGCAAACCACAAGGTTGACTAGGTGCAACCAATTCTGGCCACACTTCCACTACGCCACTCTGATGCACAACCTAGTCAGCAACCACCAAACTCCGCACCTAGTACTTAGCTACAACTCTCATCACCCTCGAAAACCTCCTCCAATGCAAGGTACAAGAGAAAATTTGGCTACTGAGACACAATAAAGCTCTTCACGGATTTGGAGTGCACCAACAGACTAGCCAACTATGTGCTATCTGTCTCTAGGAACTGCTTCCTAGATCGATACTCCACCAGATCCATAGCACAACCTCCACTGTGGCCAACACCAAACACGTGGGTAGACAGTTCCTCCCGTGATCCTCCCAACTGGCAAGAACCATAAGACACTACGTTGCCTTACTGTAATAGGAACTTATCCCAACCTAAAAGGATATTGGTGGACTCATCACCACTTGCTGCGATGGCAGCCTTGTAGGTCTAGACGTGAGACCGTCAAAACACACTTAAACCACCTATTAAGTGTGAAGCTCACGTCAAAGATACTACAATCTAGAGTTCAAGGCCACAAAAGTTACTGTTTCCAGTGAAACAACCACACCAATGGTAAAGACCACTTCGGGGTCAAACTCTCCAAACTAAAGCAACTCCCAGTAAGAGTGTCCAAACCAACACGAGCCGTTCCTCCTCTCTAGTGGCCCTCTCAACGGTGTCACTATCCAAAAGATACGTCTACTAGATCCTCGAGAATAGTTTACCTGAATCAAGAAATGGCCACTCGAAGGAAAACACATGGGATCACACCCACCAGCTCGACCAGCAGCGCCACCAAACGAGGCAGATAGCCAACTCCACTTGACTCACCCCATCTCCGCCATAGAAACCCAAAACCCAACAGTAAGCATAGGAAAAAGGAGATCTTCACAAGTCGAATAGCGCTACGCCATTCAACCCACAAGCAAACAAGAAAATCAACAACAGGACACCTAAGGGAAACGCTGGAGAAATAAATCTCCACCGCCCAAACGACACAAAGCCCTTTGAGCCACAACCAACCAAGACAACTGGGTATCTCGACAAGATACCCCAGACAACACACAACAAACAACACATCAAGCTATGCCATTCCATGGCCAAGCCCCAAACAAAATGTGCGACACAACCGTACAACACTAATGCATGACTCCACGCACACCACTCCCCCAAGATATCTTGTCCTTAGACAGAGCGTTTGGAAGGAACAACACATACTTGAGGAACTCACTAGAGCCACCCCAAAACAACAACAGACATCTAGGGACTCACATAGTCACCAAAAGACAACAACAGACATCTAGGGACCCACTGAGTCACCCAGAGACCACAACAGACATCTGGGGACCCATCGAGTCACCCAGAAACCACAACAGACAACTAGAGACTCACCAAGTCACCCAGAGACAACAACAGACATCTGGGGACTCATCGAGTCACCCAAAGACCACAACAGACATCTAGGGACCCACTGAGTCACCCAGAGATCACAACAGATATCTGGAGACTCACTGAGTCACCTAGAGACCACAGGAGGATGGAACTCAAAGCATCCTCTGCACCCACCACAAAGACAGCAACAACCACACATTCGAGAAGCCTCACGCTTCACCCAAATGCGACAACAGGAGGACGGAACTACGGACATTCTCCCATACCGACACCAACAATCTAGACAGATCACTGATGACAACCATAGACTACTAACAACAACAAACACCAGCAAGAATAGACAGCAAACAAACAAAAGGGCAAACAACAACAACAAACAAACAAACAACAGGTAGCATTAACCATGGAGGGTACACCAGAGGCATACAACTGCTGCACCCTAGCCTCCACAGCAAAACACCAAACTACCCACCACTGCGTGGTGGCTAACCCTTTTAAAGGAAGAACACATCCTCTGGTAAACAAATGGAGGTTGCCTAACCCCCTTGAAAGGAACAAGGCACCTCCTCAGCAAACACCCTGCCTTCTAGCAGGCATAGCACACCAAGCAGACCAGTGTCCAGAGTCGACGTGAACAATCTCTAGGTAACACGACTTGTCTGACCACATGCACCGCAGGGTCTCTTACACTGCCAGCTAGCACAGAGTGTTGCCTAGAAGACAACCACCACCACACCCACGGCAACGTAGTGCTTAACCCACGAAAAACTCATGGACAACACCACACGAGTTGAGGAATCCTAGCGAACCACTCCACACGAGCAGACACCGCTTCACGCTTCACTCCCAACTGCTATCTCCCAAGCAGCCTCATTAAATCAGCAATCACAAGAAATCCAACTACTAAAAATCCTTCCAACAAGGAGTTGACATCTATCTCCAAATGAGAATGCAGACCTTCACTCCCAGATTCCATGTGGCCCCTCGCATAAAATCCTCACCAAATAAGAGCTAGAGCCGAAGACACTCCTCAACACCACAAGCAAAGAAAATCAAGAAAATTAATAAAATCAAGGTGCAGGAATGCATGATATGTAATTCTACGGAGTCACCGTACCAAACATTCCTAGGCTAGTGCTCCTAGGTGGACCTAAGCTCTGATACTAACTGTAACGACTCCTAAGTCGGTATCACAAAACCTTGCTACAAATTTCCATTTAATTATTTGTTTTATCTTTATTTTAAGCCAACAATCACACTAATAATGCAGCTAAGGCTAAGTACTCTCAACAGTAAAATAAAACCATTAAACAATAGAAATACAACTAAACTAACACTCACCTAGATCCCTAATGTGTGGTGACGTGACTCCTCCTATATGCACTAGTAACCAACAGCTACTATCCTGCATTTGCCAAAACACACACAAAAAAGCACACAAGAGTGACCACTCAATGGTCACCCAACACGCACCCGACCTACAACTCGGCAACCTATGCCAAGGGTAGCCAAGCACAGGCATCACACTCGAATGCCGCCAAAACAAGAGGGCAATCTACCAATGCCCAACACATAAGCACTGGCATCCCTCTCAGTTGCTGCAACACCAAACCAGGCAGTCTACTATTGCCTGGCAGGCCACAAGATCACAAAACCATGTCTTTAAAGCCATTCTTTTATTTTCCTTTTCAAAACCACATGATTGCACTTTTAAAACTTTTATGCATGCTTGAGAAGGCTACTCTCGCCATCTCAAGCCCAAAACCACACCAAAGCACAACTACAGAGACTCTGCCATACACAACATGGTCCCCTTAGGACCCAAGCACAACACTAAACCACAGAGCCTCTGCTCCCAAACCACGGAGCCACCGTTACCAAAATACTATGCCTCAATAGGCGCCAAAGCCACCACCTCCTCAAGGCCTAGAGCCTGATTCTTGAACCAAAATTCCACACAAATCGAAGCACAAACAGTGTGTCGAACTGCCCGGTGCTAAGCAGACAACACTGGCCACAAGCAATCCATCGAGGAACGACCACGGCATCTGCACTGCCATGGTGTGACACACTGTGTAGGAGCTAACCACCATCCCACGATTCTCCCGCCTGGAGAACCCTTACAAAGCCAACCCCTCCTAGGAAGGCAGTCTTGTCTCTTAGGATGCTACCAGCTATGGGGCATGCTTCTCACCCGCACTGACCACCACAGTGTACACCTCCTCACGGTGCCCTCCTCATAGTGCTTAGGAAGGAGTCTCATACCTCCACACACCCGACAACACCAGAGTCTCAATGCTCACAGCGACAGTAGGAGTATCATACCTCCTCGTCATGCCACAAAATACCTCAACCAGCAGACCACAACCCTACTCTCGAAATGACAGTCAAGGAGTGTCATACCTCCAAGACTTGACGAACCTCAACCTCAGGTATCTCGGCCCCCAACGCAAACAAAAAGTACCAAAAAACTCTTTCCAAAACCATTTTCAAATATGTACTTTTCTATTTCTAAAACTCTCTTTTGGAAAACCTTTTCAAAACCATTACATATCCTTTTAAACTCAAGAAACACTGTGCCCAGCAGTGGTACGAAAACCAAAAGTCGATAAACCATAAACAAAACACAGTCTCAACAGTTGTCCTATCAGGCCCAGGCAAAAACACCTTAGGAGCATTTGGGTTCACGAGCACCATGCTCAACCCATGACCACAACCCAAGAAAATACCAACAAAAACATCCTCTGAGTGTTAAACCCACCTAGAAGACACCACAACAAAGCAAACACAACCAGAATTATACGCTTTGGCACCAAGTGTAAGACACCTACTAGTTTGTGTCCCTCGGGAGCACAACTAGATTGGCTTAAACACCCAAGACAGTGCCACTAAATACTCCATTCAGTGCACCGCACACAAAACCACACAAGCCCTAGACCTAGGGATGCTATCAATATCCCTAAAGTCCAATCTAAACCATCTGGGGAAAGAACCTATTATTTCTAAATCATTTCATCTTTTATTCTACCCACACCCGAGGTGGAATCTTGCTAATTAATTTTAGGCAGACCCTAGACCATTCTAATAATTATCCTAATAATTTACATTCTAGGGTTACTTACAAGGTAAAAGCACTAGCTACAACATTCAATTACCCAAAAGTCTGGGACAAAATCCACCCAAAATGGCCCTGGCCAACTAGCACATCTAGGCCACGTGAATGGCCCGTGCCCCAGGCACTCTGCCAGAAAGCAAATAGACCCTGGACCAGAGGCCAAAACCCCTACCAAACTTGCACATCTTGGCCACGCACATGGCCCGTGCCCCAGGTGCTCTGTTAGATTTCAGGCAGAGCCTGAACAAGAACACCAGAAAATTCTCTCAACTAGGAGCGTTGGGCGGACCACTCAAAAAAAAAATCATAAAATCCCAATAAAATATATGATGTAGACCCTCGAGTCTACCTCAAAATCAAACAAACAAAACTTAAATCCATTCACTGCACAAAGAGATATGAATTTCTAAGCACAGAGAGGTCAAAAAGGACCTAAAACCAACAACCACCATAAATGGCTATAAATGCCACAATAAATCATCAAAAATTCCTAAACACATTCCAAGCATTCACACACATGCAATTCACACTATCATGCCCGTAGACATCAAATTGGAAATTAAAAGGAAGCTTAAGGGGTGCATACCTCTACCGAAGGCACGACAACGACGAATAGTGAAACAGTGGCGCACCTCCCTCCTCCTCCAACCACGGGCTGCTTCGGCCCACCTCCTCCTTGCGACGGTGGCACGATGGCGGTAAGCTCCTCCAGCCACCTCCCTCTACCCCACTCTCTCAGTCCTCTCTCTCGACCATCCCTCTCTCCCCCTCTCTCTCTCTAATCTTCCTCCCCCTCATCTCTCACCCTCTCAAATCTCTCCCTCATCTCCCTCTCTCGTCCCCCTCTCATATCTCTCTAGTGTCCCCAAATAGAAGAAGAAGAGGAAGGCACGTGGACGAGTGGGAAGAAAGAGAAAAAGAAAGAAAAGAAAAACAAAGAAAAAGAAAGGAATAGAAAGAAAAGAAAGAAAGAAGCACAACACGAGACTCAACTACGCGACTTTCCACGTCCATGTGACTCGAGCAAACCGAGATTCACCACCAGTGTACAGAGCGAACCCTCAAAACTCCCACATGGGCCGGACAACACCTGTACCACATTACACCAAAAATGCCAAAATCCCACTAGTCCAGGCGTCAGACACTATGAAAGCTGCGTTTCCCACTAAACGCAGGGGACCCAGCATCTAACGACCTAGAACTCCATTAAAATATCTGGCCAAAACACCACTTCTAAAACTAGGTCTTTACAGATTGGATTTCTTGATTGCCAATTTATTGGAACTGCTTTGAGGTAGGAAGCGGAGTGTGAAGTAGTGTTCGCTCGTGTGGAGCTGTTCGCATGAGTTCCTTAACCTCATGGAGCATGGTGCTTGGGTGTTGTCCTCGAATTTGTGTGGATAGAGCACTGTGTTGCTCGTGGAAGGGATGGTAATTGTTTTCTGGACAAGACGCAGTGCTAGCGTGAAGGGTAGGAAACCTTGTAGTGTAGGATGCCAGGCGAGTTAGGTTGCCTAGAGGTTGCTCACGTCTGTAGTGCGTGACGGTTGGGCTGAGGTGGTATGATTGTGGAAAGGCAGTGAAAGTTATACTACTGATGCTTGTTGTTTTAAGGAGGAGGTGCCTTGTTCCTTTTAGGGGGTTTTCCACCATCTGGTATTGGGTAGTGTAGACACCCCATATTCTTGTAGTCAAACCCTAACCTAACAACCCTAACTAATTCCTACTTAACCAACAACCTTAACCAATTCCTCACTCAACCTAACAACCCTAACTAATTCCCACTTAACCTAACAACCTTAACCAATTCCTCACTCAACTTAACAACCCTAACTAATTCCCACTTGACCTAACAACCTTAACCAATTCCTTACTCAACTTAACAACCCTAATTAATTCCTCACTCAACCTAACAACCCTAACTAATTCCTCACTCAACCTAACAATCCTAACTAAAATCCACTTACAACCCTAACTAATTCCCACTTAACCTAACAACCTTAACCAATTCCTCACTCAGGCTAACAACCCTAACTAATTCCCACTTAACCTAACAACCTTAACCAATTCCTCTCTCAACCTAACAACCCTAACTAATTCCCACTTAACCTAACAACCTTAACCAATTCCTCACTCAACCTATCAACCCTAACTAATTCCCACTCAACCTAACAACTTTAATTAATCTCCACTAAACCCTAACAACCTTAACTAATCTCCACTAAACCCTAACCACCTCAACTAATCTCTATTAAACCCTAACAACCTTAACTAATCTCCATTAAACCCTAACAATCTTAACTATTCTCCACTAAGCCTTAACAACCTTAATTAATCTTCACTCAACCATAACCACTTTAACAAACTTTCATAACAACCTAAACCAATTCCCTAATAACCTAATCATATAAGCCTGTAAATATCCCCTCATTTGCAAAAAGAAAAGAGAAAAGAAAGAAAAAACTTGAAAAGGAGAAGAAAGCCAAAGAAAAACCAGAGCAAACTAGAAGCAAACCAGCCATAGATCACTGAGAATTCTGAGAGAAAGATGCTCTGAGCTAAGGGATTACTCCGATCATCTTCTTCGACTTTCTTTAGCGAGCTCCGGCGACTGAAAACACTTCTAGCCACTGCAAGCATAGGTAAGGCCCCTGACTGAGTTTATTATTGTTGCATTGCATCCCCTAAGTCCTCCTCAGCCTCCCTGGAGTCATTCCAGTGGAGGAATGAGGCTCCCCGTCCAAAGCTTCAAGCTCTGTTAGTCGTTGGACCCGTTTTTCAGTGACTTAGGTCTTCCCTTTGTGTTTTCCCCCCTTGGATGCCTTGACGTCGCCTCTGTTAGCCACTGGAACAAGCTTGTTGGCAGTCGTCAAGCGGCGACCCACTGAGTGCACGACTTGAACCAGAGGACCATTGAGCTCACGAACAAGCTCCATGCCTTCCTCTGAGCATCACCGAGCCACCAGGAGCAGCGCCCCACACTCCAAGCGCCTCCAATCGTCACCTGCAACCGTTCCTGTCGTTGGAGAAGACGACCTACAGTAGATGTCAATCGGACGTTACACATGGTGCAACTCTCTCCTAATCAATGGAAAACCTTCCTCTCCATCCCGTCAACCTTTCAAAAGTATCAGACCGCTGATCCACCGCCTCTAGTAGCTCCATCCTCTCTGAGCTCATCGTCGGAATCACGACGCTGACGAGAGAGGTGGGAGGAAGCTTTCAGCCGTTTGATGCTCAATCGAAGCTGGTGGATCACTTCCTCTTTCTTCCCTCTTGCTTCTCTGATGGTTGGATGCATGATCAGGTGTTGGGGAAGCCCTAGATGACTTCCTAGGCGGTCGTCGCCGGTGAGGTTCAGTCACCAGTGATCACTGAGCTATTTAAAAGTTTCTTATAAAACACTCTCTTGTCTTTTCTTTCTTTGCACCTAGGTCCTTGCATTTTGCATCTTAGTCCTTGCATTTGTTTACAAATCATTTTAATATAGTTTTATTTTTTGAAAACTTTCAGTTTGGCCCTTGCACTCTTTTTATAAACTTTCAGGTCCTTAGTCTTTGACAAAAACCCTCAGATTTTGTTTTCTTTCACCTTAAGTCCACAAAATTGCACATTTAACCCTGAATTTCTCTTAATTGCGCTGAACACATATTTTTTTAGCACATTTACAGATCAGACCCTGGAATTTCTATTTTCACCCAAAAACACATAGTTTTGGACATTTAACCCACAGTTTCTTTTGAATTGCACTAAAAACATATGTTTTCTTGCACATTTACAGATTAGACCCTAGGAATCTCAATTTTTACCCAAAGTGCATAGTTTTGCACATTTAACCCCCAACTTCTTTTAAAATGCACAGAAATATGTTTTTAGGCATATTTGTAGATTAAACCTTGAATATCCCAATCTTTACCTAGAAACATGTACTTTTTTGCAAAGGCCTTTGGAAACTTGCTTATTCTATCCATGCATTCATTTGTACATCTTGATACTTTTTTTTCGTATATATATTCTCATGCATATGTTCTTGTATCTTGCACTCACATTTCAAGCTCATGTCAAACTTAATCTTCACATTGTTTTCTAGATTTCCTCCGAGTTTTATGGCTTTGATTTGATTTGGATTTTCATCGCCTAAGGGCGTACATTAACAAGCTTGACAATGCCGACATGGCTCCTAATGAGGATTATTTTCTCTTATTTGATTTTTCTCGGTTTTTCCTAGTTTTTGTTGTTTTACGTGACACTTTTCGAACATTTCTGATTTTCTTCATCGCCCAAGGGCGCATAGCAAAGTGACATTTTCAATGCCTACATTGTCTCTCGAATTATTTTCCTTGTCATTTCTCTCTTATTCATTGTTTCTTGGAGATTTGTCATGTTTTCGCATTCATCTTAGGCATGTGCATTAGAAGTAGACAAGCAAACACACACTAGATTATGAGCAAGCGGTCAACCTTGAATGAACGAATTCTTCGGACGTATGGGGTGCCTAACACCTTTCTCATGCATAACAAGAATCCTTACCCTTTCTCTGGCCTGCAATGGCTATGTGTTGCATCAATTAGGCACAGAGCACACATGTGTATCTTTGCATTGATTTCATCGAGTTTTCTTTGTGATTGGTTTTCTTTGCCTTTCCATTAAAAGACAAGGTGGCGAGTCCTTTTCCCTATCCTTTTTGTTATCTTTCTTTGGTGTTTCTGAGTCAAGTCTCCCTCCTAGGATTCACCATCTTTGCCTTGACTATATCGGGATTTTTCGTGTGTTTCCACGCACTGAGGAGTCGTGCAGGGTTCCACCGGCATAGTCACAAGAACTAGTGACTATGCTAGGGATAACTGGATTCTTGCTTTCGTGTTGGTTTTCCTGCTCGCTTGACATTATTTATACATTTTGTGTTTGTTTGCTTGTCCTACTTGTTTGTACATATTTTACTGTACATGTTTTTTGTGTCGTTTTACACGATTGCTATGCCACAGCATATGCACATGACTTGATTCATGCCTTTTGTTATGATACTTGCTTCCTTTTTCACCTACCTGATAACACAACACTAGCACATGCCATGCTCATGCCTTTTGCTCATTGGTTGAGTGTTTGGATGCCATGATTGTGTGGTTTTTTCCCTTTCTGTATTTGCCATGATTAGGAGAGTAGAGACATGGTTGCCTCCCTTCTGGATTAAAATAAAACACACAAATTTAGATGAACAAATGATAAGGCATAACTAGAGACAAATGCTCACAATCCCCTTGGTTTAATAAAACCTAAGTAAAAGACACCAAGCATATGTGCGTGAATGATCATTTTAGAAAGCATGCATCTTTTCCTCTCTTGTGTCCACCCATAGTTTGTGAAGGACAGTTCTGGTTACCCGTTCTATTGCTTTGGCATAGGACATGTTGCCATTTTGTCCCCCTTGTTTGGGGTCGTGACGATGTTAGTAGAGGGTACAACTCTTTGCTACTGTAGGAGTCAAGGCCACCAACGCACCACTCATTCACTGCCTGTGCTTTAACCAAGATTTAGAACGGGAGCCTTACTTTTCTGACCAGAGTCAAAACCTAAACCAATGAATGTGTCTCGTGTAGTCAACCCCAAGCGGGACATGCATGGTGACAGAGTGCATATTAGGAGCATTCATGTGCATGTGTGCCATTCATGCCACCCTAACAAATAATTGCATAGTTCACATGTTTCTTCTTTTGTTTTTTCTCTTTGCTCATAAACTAATTTTTTCCTCTTTATAGCTCAGTGTTGTGTGTGTGTGTTCCTAAGCTAGAGCCTGGGTGATCCTTTCAGTGACCTCAGTCTTGAGGCATTGCTCTCGACTGTCCTTCCTCGAGCTATCCGTCACTTTCGACGATAGTTCCTTGTAGGTGTCGTCCCCTTGTCTGCAATCGTAGTCCCATCCTTACTTGCTCGTAGTCCATTATGGCTCAGCGAGCTTCTGAGACTTTTGTATCAGCTACTTCGGTGGGGATCTCTGTTTTTGCCCCTCCTTCCTCCCTCATTTAGACATCTGTTACTTCATCTGTTCTCCATGAAAGCCACTTTCAGGCACATGGAGTTCCCTGCCCTCCAGTTTCAGGACATTAGCAGACCCTGATTGGTCTGGAGCCCACGATTGAGGCGGTTACTATGACCACCACAAGGACACTTGATCTGATAATGTCCTGTCCTTTGGTTAGCTCAGCCCCCCTTGATACACAATTGGCTGCGATTGCCTCCACTGTACGAATCCAACCAGTCGAACCTTTGAACTTCCAGCTCCCTTTGACATCCCTTCCGCTTGCTCTTTCGGCCCTTGGAACTGCTACCAATGGCTTTACTACTGTGTAATCTCAGTAACTTCTAGCCCTTACACTGAGGCTGCAGAACTTGGCTCTCTCTTTCGATCCTACTCTCTGTTTGTCTTGTTCCTAAGGTTCCATATTAGCCAGCTTAGACATTTCATGCTGCACCTGTCACACCACCACTGCAGCTGTTGCCACAGCTTCTTGCTGCCTCGACAACAAGCACCACATCTCTGCCATTAGCATCATCACCATTGTACACACAACATATTCCTCCATCTGTTGGTGGTTAGCCTTTTGGGTTGGTAGGAGTACAACGGCCTGTGAACTTGGCTATACCGATACAACAATTGTTGCTCCCACACACAACACCACTTCCAACACAGCTGTAGACATCCCAATTTTGAGCTCATTTGGCAGCAGGCTCCTCCGGTTGATGCTCCGGTCGCGACTACCAAAACCCTAGTCCACGTAGGTCCTAATCAGACCCACACTAGCCAACATGACCCAATAAAACACTAAAACCCATTAAAATTCACTGAAAACAAATAAAACAATAATCCAACTTAAAATCCACTGAAAAGCAAATAAAACACTTAATCCAGCTAAAATCCACCTTAAATTCCACAAAACCCTAATCAAACAAAATCC